>VOPJ01006357.1:218570-403586 GCA_014673585.1 Semibalanus balanoides
CTCTCCAACACCTGGCCCCTGTCTCTCCAACACCTGGCCCCTGTCTCTCCAACACCTGGCCCCTGTCTCTCCAACACCTGGCCCCTGTCTCTCCAACACCTGGCCCCTGTCTCTCCAACACCTGGCCCTCTGTCTCTCCAACGCCTGACCCCTGTCTCTAAAACACCTTGCCCCTACCAACGAGCCGTTGTCTCAGTGCTGCCCAGACCGCTACCCGCGCGCCGTAACCAGCTAAACATAGCCGGCGGCCGGCGGCCCCTCTGACGTGAACAATGAACTACATACGTCAGTAGACTTTGTCAGGATGTGTGCCAAGTGCCATGGAGCTGCCGCCGAGGGACGGCCGCGGTGCTGGCGGAGTGCTAATCACCTCGTCAAGTTGTGCAGAGTAGTGAGCGAGGAACTCATGGTACTGCAGTTGGATACTGCTCGAAATTATGCGTCATAAGTCATATTTATCTTGCAAATATGAGGTGACAACTGCTATGTGTGTTATTTAGATAATCGTGTGATTTTACCAAACACCCGGACCACTGTTTGAGTTCGACCTACCATAAAGTTGTGAGTGGTTGATAATTGCGCCTCAGCTGTTGGTTTTGCTGCCCAATGATGTTTAGGTACATACATTAGGATGTTTTGAGGTATACATACATACCTTATTGCGTCAATCTCTTTGGCTCATGCTAGTTTTGATCAACATAGTCGAATTTAGCTGTCAGAAATGGCGATTTAATGATAATTTCCTATCTCTTATCCTACCTCCACAGGAGGCCAGGACTACGAGAGCTGTGCAGACTTCATCGTACGTCAGTTCCTGGCCCTCAACAGACAGGACAAGAACATCTACACCTGGTTTACGTGTGCCACGGACACGGACAACATCAAGGTAAGAAGAGACCGTTGGTGTTCCAGTGCCGCCAGCCATCTGACCCGGCAGAATATGTCGGTAACATTCAGAGGCATTTGTATTCGTGACTTCCTAATATTACTTGCAGTATGCCTCTTCTTGAAAACACACGAAAGGAATAACATTCTTATCTACGATAAGTTGCATTGTTTGTGATAAGATAAGTTTGTCGATAAAAACCGCTAAACTTAAACAGGCTGTAAAATGAACACGTTTTGACTAAAAGGCAAACCAAAAGCGTGAAGGATAGAAAATGTCCATGCCTTCAAAATGGTCGTCTCGGATTTTCGAAATTTTTGTTTTTGACCCCCAAAAATAAAAAAGTTGGGATTTTTTTTATCAAAATCAAAAGTTTCAAAGATGTTGAAAAATGGAACAAATGTTGACGAAACACATGATAGATAGTGGAAATGTTCCTATTAGCGACCTCTCCCAATTTGCGACCTCCCACCATACAAAGAAATTGACACCAAATACAACTTCAAAACATGCATGACTAAATCGGCCATGTGCGTTTTACCAGTTTAAACCTTTTTCTGCATGTGTGTTTATATGTTAGTGCACTGCAGGTGTGCTGAAAGAAAACACGTGTTTTTCTTACGCCGTTATAACGCACTTAATAGATGCGTTTTTACCACTGCAGTACTTCTTGATTAAAAAGTATATTTTGTTCGTAATTTGTCATGTATAACTGTTTATTTTTGTGTCGGTTTCCGTTGCATAGGTGTGTCGGTTATTTTTATGCTGACTTAGATGGAACTTTACATTTCCCTATTTGCGCCCGGAAGGTCTTCAGAGGTAGCCCGCTGGCCAGTAAGCTTAAAATTGGACACCAATGGCTTCCTTTCGTTACGACCGAGAAGCTGTTTTTTAATTTTGACTCTGCCCCAAATAAGAGTGAAAATGAACCTTATAAAGCAAAATACATACATAGTGCTAAAGTTGGCATGATTTATCATTCCGGTCGCAAATTGGGAACAGGTTCCCTATTTGCGTTTTTGCAGGGGCTTGCGATCTTTGCAAATTGCAAAGATCGCAATTTGCGATTATATACATGCATGTGTGAATAAAGTAAGACCATATATAGTTAGACAAATGTTCACTCTTCCCGTAAAACAAGTTTCCAAAGTCGTGACAATGACAGCAGAAGCACCAGCGCGCTTCAACCTAAGGGGGTCGCTAATCGGAACATTTCCCCTACCCACAACAAATTTCAAAGAATCTTTATTTTTGAGTGGAAATGGCTCAGTATGGTATCTGATGACGTAATATTTTGAAACTGCGTTTTTTGGCTTCTGTTGACAAGATAAATAAAAAATAAATGTCGGCAATGTATTTCTTAGATAGAACTGGTCTAGAAACATGCCTTTTGTTTTAATATTTATCCGTTTCAATTTTTGACCTTCTGTGACCGGAATTTGACCTGAGCTTGACACCAACTTCATTTAAATGAGTTCAGATGATACAATGATTCATCACTATATAATTCCACGTATGAAACAGCTCATCAAAACATGTTTCGCATAACTTTCGATTTTTTTCGGATAGTGACCTTTTGTGACCTGACCTTGACCTTTGTCAAAAGTATAATTTTTATAATGCAGGATGTATGCTATACATTTGGGAGAACTTTGGGTGATCATGGTCGCAATCAATGGCTCTGGATAGAAAGTATGGTTTATAAGCTCAAATAACTCGATTTTAACCTTTGACCTGACCTGACCCTGACCTGATATGGGACATCAATAAAAAATAAAAAAGTACGCTTTAGATGCGTCTCAATGATATATTTTGAACTCCGTCTTGGCCGTCTCGCTGCGATCATTAGTTCCGGAGATAACGAGGGGGCAATATTTGCCCCCCCCTCCCCCGGTCAATGGTGTTCGGCTGAGGGCCCCGGTCAAGCGCGGACTATCAAAACGGGCCCCTTCGAAGCTGATCTTGGGCCCTTTTGAGGTGTCGCCCCTCCCTGGGCGAAATCCTTGGGTGTCACATACCCAAGTAGTTGCGGTGCCCCTAAGCCAAATCATCATCATGAGCAAAATCCTGGCTCTGTGCCTGCTTATCATTGCCATCATCGGTACATCATTGACAGTGATGAAATGCCGTTAGACTCTGCATTGGACTCCGCGTCGTTCTTATGCCGCGATGTAACATAAGTATGACTTCAGCCGGACGTGCTGTTGTTTCGCCCGGTCACTGTACTGCTGCCGCCGCTGTCCCTGTCCCTTCAGTGCTGACGCCGCTGACTCCGCTGTTGTTTCGCCCGGTCACTGTACTGCTGCCGCTGCTGTCCCTGTCCCTTCAGCGCTGACGCCGCTGTTGTTTCGCCCGGTCACTGTACTGCTGCCGCCGCTGTCCCTGTCCCTTCGGCGCTGACTCCGCTGTTATTTCGCCTGGTCACTGTACTGCTTGCCGCGTGCCGCTTCCCTGTCCTTCAGCGCTGACGCCCGCTGTTTGTTTCGGGCCCGGTCCACTGTACTGCTGCCGCCGCTGTCCTAGTCCCTTCAGCGCTGAACGTCCGCTGTTGTTTCGCCCGTCACCTGTAATGCTGCCTGCCGCTGCCCCTGTTCCCTTTCGGCGCTGACACCGTCTGTTATCCTCCGCTGTTATTTCGCCCCGGTCACTGTACTGCTGCCCGCCGCTGTCCCTGTCCCTTCGGCGCTGACGCCGCTGACTGCCGCTGTTGTTTCGCCCGGTCACTGTAACTGTGCCGCTGCTGTCTGTCCCTTCGCGCTGACGCCGCTTGTTGTTTCGCCCGTCACTGTATCTGCTGCCGTGCCGCTGTCCTGTCCCTTCAGCGCTGACGCCGCTGTTGTTTCGGCCGGTCACTGTACTGCTGCCGCCCGTGTCCCGTCCTTCGCGCTGACGCTGGGCCGGCTGTTGTTTTCGCCCGGTCACTGTACAGCTGCCGCGGCTGCCCTGTCCCTTCAGCGCTGAATCCGCTGTTGTTTCGCCCCGGTCACTGTACTGTGCTTGCCGCCGCTGTCCTTGTCCCTTCGGCGCTGACGCCGCTGTTGTTTCGCCCGGTCACTGTAACTGCTGCGCGCTGTCCTGTCCCTTCGGCGCTGACGCCGCTGTTGTTTCGCCCGGTCACTGTACTGCTGCCGCCGCTGTCCCTGTCCCTTCAGCGCTGACGCCGCTGTTGCAGCGTCCCTCACGTACTCAACAGTGTGTATACGTGTCGCACACTATTCAGTGCTGTCACGCAGTTTAGCGATTTAGTTCAATGACTGCTGACGCTTTGGGGTGTTGTGGTAATAGGTCCGTTAATGACATCATGTAGAACATTAATGACCTCCCAGTTCGTATGTGTCACAGCACGTGTTCGACGCCACGAGCGACATCATCATCTGCAAGAACCTGGCCGACTGTGGGATGTGCTGAGGACCATACTGGACGCCACGAGCGACATCATCATCTGCAAGAACCTGGCCGACTGTGGGATGTGCTGAGGAGGACTGCACTCCTCAGAACCGTGCTGCAGAGGCTGTGCTGATGACTGTGCACTGTGCAATGTGCATGCTGGTGCGCTGGACACTGCGCTGAGCTGTTGAGGACTGCGCTGAGGTGTGGAGGACTGCGCTGAGGTGTTGAGGACTGCGCTGAGGTGTGGAGGACTGCGCTGAGGTGTTGAGGGGACTACGCTGAGGTGTGGAGGACTGCGCTGGAGGTGTGTAGGACTGCGCTGAGTATGTTTGAGGATGCGCTGAGGTGTTGGGGGACTGCGCTGAGGTGTGGAGGACTGCGCTGAGGTGCTTGAGGAACTGCGCCCGAGGTGTTTGAGGGACTGCCGCTGAGGTGTTGAGGACTGCGCTGAGGTGTGGAGACTGCGCTGAGGTGTGTAGGACTGCGCTGAGATGTTGAGGACTGTGCTGAGGTGTTGAGGACCTGCGGTACTGAGGTTGTGGAGGACTGCGCTGAGGTGTTGAAGGAACTGCGCTGAGGTGTGGAGGACTGCGCTGAGGTGTTGGGAACTGCGCTGAGGTTGGAGGCTGCGGCTGGAGGTGTGTAGGAACTGCGCTGAGAATTGTTGAGGACTGCCGCTGAGGTGTTGAGGACTGCGCTGAGGTGTGGAGGACTGCGCTGAGGTGTGGAGGACTGCGCTGAGGACTGGGTTGATGCTCTGAAGACCGTGCTGAGGAACTGAGCTGGTAATGGCTTGCTGAGGAATCCTATAAATATATTGATAACCGGGTCAGTTTGCTGCGATTAATTCGTCAAAAAGTCGAAAGTCGTCACAAGTGTCTGGTTGGCTCCGACTGTTCAATGTTAACATTCTGTGCAGTGCGTTACTTTTAGTTAAATTTGTTTAGTCTGCAGGCTTTCTTGCCGTTGCATATAGTGTGCTATGAGTTATGACTGTCTTATGACATGTTGTCATGAATGTCATGCTCATATACGGTGAGCTTCGAGCTTACATCATGATTTTACGCTATTTTGCGGTCCTGCTGTGATGTACTATGTACACGACGACGATATTGACGGCGATATTTTTACACTGGTTTGCTTAGATCTCAATATGATGGCTCCGCTGCTCACAACTCATCCGAAAATCATATACAAGATCATATTATGATAACAACAAGGGCACACCCACGCTTCATAATTTGTTTATATGGACAAAGTATGATATAAGGGCTTCATGATTCTCGTGATGAGCAAAGATGTGATTATGAGTTTACACCTGTGTAGTGTATGACGCATATCGCATTCGCATGGGAATAAGTCTTCGATCTACGGAAACGAGAATGAGCGCAAACATCTGGCTGAGACGGCAGTTTGTATCGGTTTGAGACGAGAAGTCACAGTTTATACATGATATAAACACTTTCTAAGTGCATTGTCTGGACCACGCTGTGACAGACAGAGAGGCAGATTGACAAAACATGCAGGCACTTTGAGAGTTTGAACATGAAAATAGTATCACATCGATGACGAATCAACACAAACACACTTCTGCAGATATATGTCAGCCGTCAGGACTGTCCGCGACGTAAGGATAACGTTTGCATTGCATACACCACACTCATAAGGCGGATAACAGAAAGGTATCCAGTTAGAAGTTGCAAAAAAGGAAGTTTGATACATTGCTCTCCAAAGTGGTTTCGGCAGATGTCCTAGCTAAGTGTGAACGCCAACTAAACGACGGCTTGAAACGGACCAAAAGCAAAACTTACTTTTGACGAACGTTAATAACAGTATCTGTATGAATGTGATAATGGACAGAAGAACCACCGCAAACGCCAATCAGCTCAGAGAATCACAAACACCGAGGTATTTCAAAGTGAGTCACCGCAGAGTTCCAATGTCACATATCCGACGCTTTCACGCATAGCACATGTGAAACGGGAACAAACCGGAAAAGATGGGGAATACGATCAAACACGGAGTGCATCAACCAGGCACAGTCTCGAAATGCTGCTGCTCTAATTCCCCCACGATTATTGACTACAATGCCATGACTCCACAATCTCCGTAATATGGAACTGGCACACAAAACTAATGACCGGACGATGAAGAGTGCATGGAGTCAATGTCGTCGTCACAAGTGTCTGAATAATACTGCCAACATCACACCAACTGTGACCACCGAACACATATAAACTCACACAAATGACACCGCGGAGCAAGTCTCTCACACACGACTCAGTTACTCGAGCGCGCGCGTGGTGGACGGCCGAGCCTCTGTCCCAGTCGCTGACAGGCTCGGCACGGCTGGAGCGCAGCCCATTGTTTGCTCAGCTGCCGGCGCTGTGCGACGCTCCTCTCACCCCCTGCTGACCCCCCCCCCGTCCTCCACGCGATGCACTCTTCCCCAGCAGTGTCCTCCACAGCGGGGATGGGGAGGGGACGTGACGTCATCGTCACGTGCTCCGCTGCTGTCTTTGGCGAGCTGAAGTGATGAACGGTGCTGCGCGCATCACATATAACACTGGCGAGTTGTTAGATTGGGCGTCACACTGACACCCCACTACCCCCTCCCCCCCACACGTCCATATACGCACCACGACTGTCTTCCTCCACCACGGAGCACTGTGTTACTGATGACGTCACACTGGCCAGTGCCGTGTCACAGTATGGAGCAGCAGCCCCAGCAGTATTTGTCCGGATAGTCGGGCGCGTGTACTCGGTTCTCGTAGCCGTACACCCAGAAGCGTCCCAAATGCGACTTGTGCGCGTAATTGACCTCCGCCACTGGTACCACACGCACTTGATGCCGCTACCGAAGACAGGGAAACAGCAACATTTGTCACGTTCATCCTCATCAAAGGGAATGACAGGCTATTGGACTGTCGTCTAGGCTGTGGAAACCAATCCAAATTAAATGGTCCAGACTTCATCAAAGATAAAGTGGGTAGTTCCGACCCATTTCGCACGCTGAACTCTTTGTAAATGTTCCCATGAAATTCTGTCCTGCCAGCTTTTACCACTCCTTTTCCTGGGCTGCTTTTCAGAGCTAAGTTCCAACGATACTGACTGACATAACATGCAACCTTACCGATCTGTCCCGCCCGACCTGACTTGAGCTGCTCTCTACCTGACCGAAAATCGTGGTCTGACCTGCCTGCCCTTCCCCGGCCTAACATAACCTGCGTGGTCTGCCCTCCCCCGCTCTACCCTTCTTTTCCCAGCTGCACCCCACTCACCTGCGCTAACACCCGCTGATCGCAGAACTTCTGCTGATGTTCCAGGATGAGCTGAGTTGAGGCCAGGTTGATGGCGGCGTCTGGGTAGTGTGTGAGAGGTGCCACTGCCGTCGACTCCTCCTCCACGGCTACCTGCCCGCTAACCTCGCGGATCAGCTCCTCCGGCAGACAGCTGTGCTGCACTATGTGCTCTGACGTGTTCACCTTCCTGCCGGCAGCGAGGCAGCAGGGGCGTGTGAGGTGACCGGTGAAAACCGATACCCGATACGTCCAGAGCAGGGGCTCCGTCACGCCTTTGACATTGAGGACGGGATTCCGGGAAGCCAAATGGTCACCACCAGCAGTGCTGGATCTAGGGTTTGAGTTTAGAAGCACAGATTTCGTTCCAGGGCGTCGTCAGCGCCCAGTGGAAAGTTGTTAAGCGGGGGAGGCGTCGATACAAAGTTAACGAGCTAGGGAGGCGTCAGGCGTAGTATTTTTTAGCATTTGAATTTCTGCACTCGTCTGAACATCACGATCACGTACCCGGACAAGATACAACAAATATATTTACCGACAAATGCAACTTTATATTGCTTACCGGCTACCATTAGCTAATTGCTACTGGGATAGCCACGAGGTACGTCTTTATTATTCTTTATTAGTTTCCTTATCCTCATCAAGGATAAGGAGAAAGCAGATGCCTTCTGCCAAACGTACGCCTGGGTCTCCAGACAATCCGGATCCCCAAGATTGACCGTCGCGCCAAGCAAGCAGAGAAGGCCTCACTTCCACCCACATGTCTCGAGGTGCGGGGGGAAACGTGAGGGATGCTGCGGGACTTCCAGTTGACGAGCATGAGTTCGTCACCTGCATGCCCTCAAGTTGAGGAAGACCCGTGACCTGACCGCTCACGGCGGAGATGCTTCAACACCTGAAGCCCGGTCTCCCGTCCTGGCCCTCCTCCGCGCCATCACGCCAGGCTGGCGTAGGGAGTCGCTCCCGCGGGAGTGGCGCTGCGCGACGATCTGCCCATCCCGAAGGGGCAAGATAAGCGTCAGATCTCGTCCTACGTCCGATCGCGCTGACCAGTCACCTGTCCAAGCTGATAGAACGGCTGATCCTCGGGAGGCTCAACCATACGGCATCTGAGCGAAAACTCATCCCACCCGAGCAGGTGGGCTTCCGCGAAGGTCGATCCGTGGAAGATACCTGGGCCGGCTGGCTTCAGGCAGGTGCAGGGATGGTTGGGCATTCGCCCCCGGTCACGCAAGAAGGAACCCAGGACGGGGAGACGGCCCAGCGGCTATGGTCCTGACGGCGTACGACTTCTCCGAGTTCTATGATACGGTTGACCACCACCCCTGACTGCGACGTTAGACTCCTGGCAACAGGGAGTCCGCTCTGCCTATCAACTGGATCTGGAGCTTTCTGCGCGATGCCGAGCTCACACGGAGGTCAACGGCTGCAGGAGCGGGGACCGATCTTCAGAGGCGGGCTTGCCGCAGCACGTCTTGGCTCCGACCCTGTTCCTTTTATGGTCGGCGCCACTGGTGACGCCCTTGGGCCCCCGCACAACACCGTTCATGTTGCTGATGATACGGCAGAACCCTGTGTTCCGGAATACGATCAGTCGCCGAGGCGCAGCCCAGCAGGCGCGGACTCTCTGTTGCGGTTTGGCTCGCGCAGTCGAAATGACTGTAGCAAGCGGAGGACGCAGGTACTGGTTACTTCTCAGGCCCACGAGAGACCGCGGTTGACTGCAACATCAAGGTCGCAGGGGATACTGTGACCTCGAGCCTCAACTCAAACTACTGGGAGTCACCCTGGACCGCACACGCACTTCGGTGCTCACTGGAGGCCTTGCAGTCAGAGACCGACCTCCATCGCTCAGCTCAGAGGATGACGGGCGCGACTGGGGTAGGGAAGAGTCAGCTGCGAGCGGTTGGCCAGCGGCTACGTGAAGGGCCGAGAGCCACCGGCTGCTGCGCCTGGCTCCCCGCTACTCCGTCTCCACATCGGAGGTCTCGAGCGCGGAGGTGGCGGGCAGCGGGCACGGAATTCGTCACCGATGTCAGTCTTCAACAAGAACTATGCTCTTCTGGCAGAGGCCGGCTTGGCCCCGGTTCGCCGTCCCGCCGTCTGCGCTGGCTGCCCGGTTCCTGGCCAAGGGCGAGGGCCCTGCCGCTGGACGACCGCTCCGACCCGGATCGCGGCTCTCAGTGCCCCCTCGCTGTCAACGTCACCGGGTTGGAGGAAGGTGGCCTTGAGGTCTGGGAGTCGGCGGGAATGGACTCCCCATCGAGCGCGATCCTTCGCCGCCGGGTCCCCCCGTGACGGGCTCCGGTGGTCGTGACCTTCGCCTGGACATCGGCCCGGACTACCGGAGGGGGCCTCTTGCAGAAAAAAACTTGAGGTGACCACACATCTGGCCGCCCCTACGCCCAATGCGCACCTGGTTGGACTGCGGTGCAGCTGATGGCGGGTCACGACACGCGGAGCAGGGTGTGGTTCATCGAGATGCCGGACCGGCGAAACCTGTGAGCTGACCAGAGGCCGCCGGCAAACTCTGCTCCAGCTACAGGGCAGGAAATGGTGGCCCTTCCCCACGCCCGCCGTCACCCATCTGCGGGGCAACCGCTCATACCGGAGACCGTGGGTGAATGTACCGGACTCCCAGGCGCACTCAGGAAGCTGCGAGCAGGAACGTTCGGAACAGTCATAACACTCTCGGTCTCCATCTGGAGAGCTGATGCTGGACCAACGTCGACGGCCGTGGGCTGACCGATGGGTCCCCGTCTCACTGCGGGCTGCCGGGGAATGAGCGTGCGGACGAATGCTCGCCAAGAATTGCAACTGCCTCTCCCCCAGGCCGACGTTCGCAGTCGACGTCACGACTTGTGCATCTGCGGCGAGCAAGGGCGGCGCGCACACGCGCCATCGGCGGGTGGCCTGCGGGTTGGTACCGCACACTGATGGGCAGTACACTGAGAGAAATATTCACTAACTACGACCTCGTATACGAAGCGCTAACGAACATAAACTTAGCGTTCAAAAATGTTTGTTATCTAACCAACCTAAAACCAGGTAATGCTTGGTTACTAAGGCATAGCAAACCTGGCACCAATTCCAAGCAAGGAGAAAACAAACCCTAAAGTAGTACAAAACCAATGAACAAGCACCCGTCTACGAACGACCACTAGGGCAAATCAAATGGTTGAGTAAACCTAACTAATCCGTGACAAGGCAAATTTAGTAGTAATCCGAGCCATACAATGCCTATACTAGGTACGCACAAAGGGCTATAGGCTGTTACAAAAGCTCTACAACCTGGAACAAGCTTCCACTAACCTGAAACAAAGCTCCTGTGCTTAACCCATGCAAAGCTCTTCCGCCTCCGAGATCGTCGTTCCTTTCCTCCAGAAAGTATCCCAAGAACCAGGTATTTTATAAGGAATATATTTCCAGAACCACAACGTTAGAGTCGCCAGTTCACCAGTCACCAGCTCACCTCTCCGGGGCACCCATCTCCGGTCGACAACCACACCGCCACGAAACACTCACAATCATAGTCGGCCACAGACTTGCGCGATTGAAGATATTGTGGCTGTCACAGGCACTGGGAAACCCGATCCACCCCTCTGAACGCGAGCTTCATCCACCACCCTCGATTCACACACGGATATGATGCCTATACTGTGTGTGCACATTTTGCACGTCTTGCAACTTGCTTTCAAATCACATCCAACCGTCCAACCGTTGGCCATATAAACGGTGGGCACCATTAGTATGATGAAAACCGTTCGCAAGATTTACAGCTACTCATCACATAAACTGTGATCAAATAATCTCCGCCGGAATTCAGAATCCCGTACTCTTCTTCAGAGAAAACACATTAGGCAAAGGCTGTAGAGACTGCTCACTGCTCAGTCTTTTGTCTTTGACCGCTGGTTCGGAACACGCCTCAACGCAGGACAACAGCAGCCGGGAGGGACAATATCGCATGTCGCAGGTTCTGGTCACACTGGCCACACTGGCTTCACGGCCGATCAGCGCGCGCCGCTGCGACGGCGCTGCGCTCCCGGTGGACCCTAGTTAGACAAATTCGTACCAGGTAGATGATAAGAATTTGTGTATCGGACGAAAGACTAGCCAATTACAAAGCATCTCGGTACAACGTCTTCTAGTAGTATGATGCAAAACGCGACGGAACTACGCCAATTACCAAAGCAAAAAACGAAAGGCGTTAGAAACTAACGGCGCAAAAACAAAGCTTCGCCTTGATTTGCATTGATATGGCCTAGTTATGAGTTAGTTTTGATAGTTTTAAGTTAAAAACAAGGAAAACCATTGGTGAACATTTTTCTCAGTGAGGCTCCCCCGCCGGTTGCAGCGACGAAAGGTTCTAGGCGCATCGATGTACAATCCAGCTCCGCGGGTCATTGGTCCGGGTCCGCCCAGTACCTTTCACCCGTATCGCCGTAACCCTCGCGGGGTGCGCCAGTGCGGTGACCTGCGATGCGGGGCGGTTGGTGCCGCGAGCGTGCCTGCGGAAGGAGGCGGGAAACACGCCGAACATGTCCTGCTGCGGGCCCCCGGCGCTGATGAGGGGTGCGTCACCGCATCTTGCGGGACGCTGTTCCCGACAATGAAGGACATCAGACAGACGACGCGCGGGTGTTTTGAATGTAATGTTCAGATAAGTAAATTTCATTGAAAGCAACAGCATCTGCATTGTTTAAACCGTAATCAACTAAGCAACCTAAGCTACCCTGAAACCCAGACCCAACCAAACCCAACCCACCAACCCAACCCAACCCAAACCTCAACCCAACCCAACCCAACCAACCAACCCCAACCCAACGCCAACCCAACCCAACCCAACCCAACCCAACCCAACCCAACCCAACCCAACCCAACCCAACCCAAACCCAACCAACCCAAGCCCAACCCAACCCAAACCCAACCCAACAACCCAACCCAACCCAACCCAACCCAAGCCCCAACCCAACCCAACCCAACCAGACCCACCAACCCACCCAACCAACCCAACCCAAGCCGAACCCACCCCAACCCAACCCACCCAACCCAACCAAAACCCAACCCAACCCATCCAACCCAACCCAACCCACCCAACCCAACCCACCCAACCCAACCCAACCGCAACCCAACCCAACCCAACCCAACCAACCCAACGCCAACCACCCAACCCAACAACCCAACCCAACCCAACCCAACCTAACTGAACCTAAACCTTAACCTAACCGTAACCTAACCTAAACCAAGCCTAAGCGTAACCGAATCTCAACATTACCCTCTGAATCGCTAAACCTACGCAGGATCGTTACATATCATATTTTACTTATCTGGAACAATTACATTTAAAACACGCAGACGACGCGGTGGTGGTCCTGGGGGGCCGCCAGGTTCCTCCAGAGTCGATTATGACTACGGCTCGCTCCGCGAGCCCGGAGGGAGAATACAACAACAACAACAGGTACGTCTTTTTGCCTGCTTTGCCAATAACACTTGATGATTGATGCTCGATCATGCTAGATCATATGAGTGGGGCTTCCTAGCATTCATTTTTACGGCGATAAGCCAATAGTTAGGTCAATACAATGGAGATAAATGCAGCTCGATGGCCAAAAAAGTAAGTCATTATACATTCAAAGCCTATTTGCCGAAGCAAGGGCGGATCCAGGGGGGGGGGCAAAGGGGCCATGCCCCCCCCCAAACCACCCAAAAATCGGCACAAATTTGACACATTTCCTGAGTTTGTCGTAAAACTAAACAACTTTTACTAGAGAAAGTTTGTTTTAAACAGTTATTGATACATAAGCAAGCGAAACCCGATGAGTTTTCAGAATTATGCGATAATTTTTGGAATTTGCCCCCCAAACTGTCAAAATCACACTTTCTGGATCCGCCACTGTGCCGAAGCAGCCTACAGGTCTACCGTGCCACTTGCCAGGGGGAAAAGTTTCAATACACTTGAATTGGATCATTGATAAGCTGATATTATCAGTGATTATTTATTTCGCGACATAGTGACTGACTTAGTAGTGACTAGTGATCTTAGTGCCTAATGACATAGCTACTGCTTAGTGTCATAGTTACAGGTTACTGCTTAGTGAGTAGTGAGTAGACTAGTTTGTAGCATAGTGGCTGGCTTTGTGACTAAGTAATTGACTTTGTGACTGAGCGATTGACTTAGTGACTGAAAAATTGACTTAGTGACTGAGTAACTGACTTAGTGACTGAGTAACTGCTCACTGCTCAGCGACTGACTCAGTGATTTAGGGACTGACAAAGAATGAGTAACCAACTTGTGACTTGGTGCAACTTCGTGACTGGGTGAGTGGCTGTGGTTGACCAGGGACGTGGTCAAGGGGGGGGGCACGGAATAATCACACTAACGTCGACCCGACCCCCCCCCCCTGGTCGGCGGCATATAGCAAATGGCTGAGGAGCAGAATGGGATTTTTCCCGACGTGCCCCCCCTGATAAAAATCCTGGCTACATGTCTGTGGTTGACTGACTTTGTGCCTTAGTTAATGACTTTGTAGCAGAGTGACTGACAATGCCAATGGCTATAAGAGTGCATTCGTCACTGACCATGAGATGGTGAGCCGGATGTAGCAGCGGACCTGGCCGTAGCTGTCGCAGGGGGGACAGGCGACGCGACCCTTGGCGTTGCACTTGAGGCAGTCTTGCTTCCCGTCCCCGTAGGCTGAGGCTTGGCAGTAGTAGCAGCGTTCCCGATAACCGGAGCTGTCTGCGCTCCAACCGTTACCATGACAACTGAGACAGCGCGTCTGAAATCAGCATCGTAAGAGGAGTTAGTGGGGAACATGGTGGTTTGAGATGATTTTTTAGGGNGCGCGTCGGTGTCTGTCTGTCCGTGACCTGATCGCGGCGACCGACGTCCGGCTAGTCAGCCGCCGGCCATCGCGCGGTGGCGGCAGTGTGTGCAGCCGATCTCATTGTGCCCATCCGAGATGGCTGTGGGCGCGGGTGGTGGCGTCAACGTGACCTCACTGCGCGCTATGTTTGTCGTGCCCGGGCGTACTCTGCCGGGCGGGGCCGACGGTGCGGTCCGCGGGCCAACACCGAGCGTTGTACGGGTACCTTCAGCTCGGCGCACCTGCGGCCGAGCTAACGCTGCCCGGCCCGGTGCTTGCGCCAGCATGACGTCAATTGGGTCAGCGTGACGTCATCGCCGCTGTTGTGGCCGCCGCAGACGATGCGTGCGTCCTGCTAGATATGCGTCAGGCTTTTGTTGTGGTGCAGAACGGTGCTATATTATTCTGCTATTTAGTGTGGCTCGGCCACCCGAAACTATTGGTGTGCTCTTCGTTTATATGTGGTTGCTTCGGCGGTGAGCTTAAATTTGTTAATTGAGTTAAGTCAATGTTAACAGTCTGCTTGTAATTCTACAAGGTAATTATGTCGAAGACCATTGTTACTGTTTGTAGCTGCGTCGCTGGTTAGCGAAGACCGGGCGTTCGCTTGACTTGCCAACTCGTTGAACTAAGGACGTTTCGTCCGCCATATGTTTGTATCAGTCAAAGCGTCGTGATTCCATATAAGGCAGTGGCCGTTGCGGCGTGCACGGCGCCAGACCTCGCCGCACTGTGTGTCCGGCCCTGTCTTAACTCGTTAAATGTGAGCTCCGTGAGTGTTAGACGGGGTGATCTGCTGCCTCTGGCGAGAAGATTGTGCCAATCAGGCCGTGGACAGTGTCGCTGTTAAATGTTATTTTAATACAGGCAATGAGACGAGAGGCGCGCCGTGTGAGACGCAAGGAATCGGCCAGAGAAGGCGGAGCAGAGCAGAACAGAGAGAGCGGACAGGGAGAGGAGAGAGCGAAGAGGAGGAGAGAGCGGAGAGAGAGCGCGGCGAGCCGAGCGGTGATGCGTTGATACCAGACACAGGAGGGGTCGGGTGGGCGGTCTGGGATTGGGGACCCGCGACTGTCGCTGTAGCCACATGCTAGGAGTTGAGAGGGCGGGGCGGCAGGTGGCTGGAGTAGCGCAGCTGGATAGCTCGCGCTACAGTCGGCCATATAGGTGAGCGGCTCACGATTCAACGATCGCGGCGGTGTGCCGCCAGACGCGTGTGTGTGTGTGTGTGTGTGTGTGTGAGTGTCAGAGTGAATGTGAATGGTGTGAGTGAAAAGGTGCAACCTTGTGAAACGCCTGCCCTCCTCGTCCCCACACAGTCCCACCGCTGGTGTCTCGCCTACCATTCGTCTCTATTGTGATGATCTGACAGCGCTCTTCCTTTTTTTTCACCAGGTTCTTCCTTTTCGTCACCAGGTTACGTGCCCTTTCCCCAGTGGCGTCCGTTCAGTGCGGTGACGTGCTTTTTCGCATGCTGTGCTAAAGTCCATAAAGCTGAACTACTATCTAATCTAAGTTTTATTGACACTAGCCAGAATTGGTAGTTCTAATTTCTATCCAACTCGTGATCAACAAGCTTAAGTTTCCTTGAAAGTTGGGGAATTCTGATGTTTATTTAGCTAAAACTTGACATAGGCTAGTGATGCCACAGTTAAAAAATACGACTTTCCACGTAGTCAAATTTGCAAAATAATTGTATTCTGATTTTCGTATTGCGTTTGCTGGATACCTATGCAGTCTACTAACATTGCTTTCAAATTGCGTTGTTTTGAGCAAAAATAACTTGCATTGTGCTGACACTCTTTTCTTTCATTGTTATGTCTTGTATCCTGAGCAATGATTCCAATATGTCTTATGCTCAGTTCTTCCCGTCAACTCCTTTTCTCGTTATAACGTAATTCAGGGAATTTCAATTCATTATAGGTTTGGGATAGGTACGGTGAATAAATCTGGTCCCGCATATGCCAAGCTTAAGTCATCTTATAGACGACGAAATAAAACAAATCACAAGGGTCCTGTTTTCAAGCGGATTTCATTATTTTGAGATGACTAAATGTGATAAAGGGAGTGTGCCTACTCACATTGGTCATGTGAATTGACACTAGTCTGTAGAACATATTTTTATTAATTTAGCCATGTACTTCATTTCCCAGATTCACTATAGTGGTGAGATATTCCAAATTCGCCAAGATCATTCCGACAGAACAAAAAAAAAGTATCAATATTGCCAAAAGAGAGCTCGCTACTAGAAAGCATTGCCCTTTAAATTTACAACGTAGCATATATTGTTTAGCGCTGTCCAGTGACGCGCCATATAACCTCTTGTTGGCCGGGCCGCCTAAGCCCAACATCATCATTCAATAGACAAAACAACTCGTGGCACTGATAGCAGCTGCGAACACGAGCCTCAATAACTATAAACAAACCCATACATTGCTGTATGGGTTTGTTTATGTCTTTTGGTGCGCCATTGTAGGTAACTCTTCGTTTACTCTGTTTATAGTGGCCGATCGTTTATGAGTTTTGAAACAAAACAAATGCAAAACAGAATATAAGTAAAAATTCAACTAAAGGGGCTCCATACGTGAATTTTATCGCAACCGATGATCAAACCAATAGCTTCTTACCGTAATAAAAAATATTATCGTAAATTTATCTTAAATAAAAAGAGGTAAATAAAAAGATTAAAGATTATGATATAATTTTTTATATCACTGAATCTCTCGGTCTTCAGCACCCTCTGCAGTAGGAGTCATATTCGTATGTAACCATTTGGCTATATTTAACTGATTGTTGAAGTCCTTGCGAAGTCGCTGTTTTCTGGTTTTATTGCCTAAAATGCTTTGGCCTAAACGGAAGCCTAAAGGTAATCATTGACTGAAAATTGGATATCACGTTAATACTTTATTGTACCGCGATCTTGCTTAGCGCTGAATTCTGATTTACCGACCCTGTGTGCCTTGTTACGGCCATGCACATAGGCATTGCTGCTACTCTGGATATGGTCACACCAATATGGCTGATAATGATTACACTACGACGTAACATAGGCATTGCTCGCTTCTCTGGATATGGTCACACCAATATGGCTGATAATTGAGTTGCACTACGATCGTAACAGCTAGGCATTTGCTGGCTACTCTGGATATGGTCACACCAATATGGCTGATAATGATTACACTACGACGTCATTACGCTAGTCCTCTGACCTCCCCTTGCATCCGACATGATGGCTTCATATGTCGGACCTGATAACGACCGTCAACCAGCCAGCAAAGCGGAGCTGCCCCCCGTTAGCGTTGTTTTGTCAGTGTCCTGGAGTAGCGCGTAAATAGTCGGCTTGGCATTTGTCACCGATCAGTGGTCACCGATCAGTTGTCACCGATCAGTTGTCACCGATCAGTTGTCACCGATCAGTGGTCGGGCAGGACGAAGGTATTCACCGTAGTGGGTCGCTGTGCTGAAGCCTCGCATTTCAAAGGCATGTTAGCCAAAGGTGTAGTTGGTGCTAGTCAATGTCGTTGCTGGTTTAATATCTGATAGTATTGACACCAATTAATTATTGTTAACATTATTCCTTTGTTCTGGATGGTTACATTCTCAAGGGTCTCAAACAATGCTCTCAAAACATCTCAAACGATGTACAATGCTCAACATTCATGTAGTACTCATATTTATGTCAATGCCTTTCACGATGCTGCCTTACGTATGATTTACGATCCTTAGCCATTCCATCGTCGTCGTTAGATATTTGCAAATGTATTTTGATGATATGCCTCTGACAATAAGACTGGATCGCTGGTTGGTTACTTCTGTTGCGTTTAAACAATTATTTGTAATCTTTGAGATGGTGGTTGCAATGTCATCGTCAAATGTGTTTACGAGTTTGTCGCTATTTGGCCATATTTCTAACATTTTTA
Source organism: Semibalanus balanoides (assembly GCA_014673585.1). Taxonomy (NCBI): domain Eukaryota; kingdom Metazoa; phylum Arthropoda; class Thecostraca; order Balanomorpha; family Balanidae; genus Semibalanus; species Semibalanus balanoides. The sequence continues at coordinate 236,932 of VOPJ01006357.1, forward strand.
GAGACTATCGATGTAAAGTTGTTATCATTCTCGCTCATGAGTAAAGCTTGCTAAGTCTTAGGAAATTTGTATTGCAGATGCCTTTTATGTTACGACGAAATGTTGCCATATTTGCAGATCAACGCTGACAAAGCTTGGTAATCCATTTATTTCAATTCATTCATTCTACTTTAATTCACATTCACATTCACATTCAAACATTCTACTTTAATTCACTGCTTACGGCGAATAAATATATGTGCTACTCTGAAGTTGGATTTTTGTTGCAGCAGACGCTTCCCGTACTTTTACAGTTTTTATTTCTTTCTTAAAGTAACAAGTTCCACAAATCACATATCTAAATCTTACGTTTTTTTTCTTTCTACAATTTGATTTACGATCCACGCTTACATTTCCTTGCTTACAGAATAATGAGTACTCATCAGGAATGTTAAGAATATTTATGTGACACTTTTCACTCGTTTTATATCATCAGAAATTGTTTAATTTAGGGCGGTGCACGGTAGTTTACAGCAGCAACGTTCCTTGCGGATGATTTTCGCAGTTTTCGTGCCTTTGGCCTTGTCTCCTGATCTCACAAAATACGTTTCGGAATGTTGGATGAAAAATATAGTCTTGTCTACATTGTCAATCACATGATGCTTTCTTCCTGATGTCGATGCAGTCCAATGTAAAAGCTGTCATCAGTAGTTTTTAAGGTTTTTTGTTGGATATAATTTTGGTCTCGCCTTGACGAATGAGTGTTTTCTTTGCCGTGACGGGCTAGCACGCTTCTTGATGAGGACCTTGCAATGAGTGTTCAAAAACATGCTTAAGATCAGCTTCAACATTTCCTCATAAGGCCTGAGGCTTACTATATTGGTGTAGGTATTTTTGTTTTGAATCAGAATAAAGACAATTATGATAAAGTGGTGGTTAAACAATGTAGCTGAGTCGAGATTAGAGATGCAGAATTCTGGTCCTAGCGTCCCAGTGCTGGGACCAGAACTGGTCACGGCGGTGACTGAAGCTGTGACTGGCCAGGCCGGCGCCATAGGGTTAGCATTGCAGCGTCGTGACTAAAGCTGGGACTTGTCAGCTCATTGCGCGACCGTGACTAGGCTGTGACCAAAGATGTAGGATTTTCTGCACCTCTAGTCGAGATACGTAACTAAGTCATTGCCGCTATATTGCAGTGTTTCGGAGACGGTCAGTTGTTTAAAGACTGATGACGTCACAAATCAGGAGAAGCTGTACATTGCTGTCTAGTCAGCCATTTTGATTTGACTTTGACTGTTCCACGGCGGTTCCAAATATGTTTGTAAAGGGCATTTGTGTTACCTTTGGGTACAGATGCTCTTTGTATGTAAATGTCCTATAGCGTGCAACTCTGCTCCCCGCAACGCCTAGTGGAGTCAGCTTTGGTCATCTGAAATAAGACAGTTCCATACCGTAATAGATCGTACGACTGGGATATAGTCAGTTCGTGGTCCTCCTGTCTGCAGATCGCACGCCTGGAATATAGTCAGTTCATGGTCCTCCTGCCCGCAGATCGCACGCCTGGAATAATAGTCAGTTCGTGGTCCTCCTGTCTGCAGATCGCACGCCTGGGATATAGTCAGTTTGTGGTCCTCTTGCCCGGAAATCGAACGACTGGAATAATCGTCAGTTCGTGGTCCTCCTGCCCGCAGATCGCACGCCTGGAATATAGTCAGTTCATGGTCCTCCTGTCTGCAGATCGCACGCCTGGGATATAGTCAGTTTGTGGTCCTCTTGCCCGCAGATCGCACGCCTGGAATATAGTCAGTTCATGGTCCTCCTGTCTGCAGATCGTACGACTGGAATAATAGTCAGTTCGTGGTCCTCCTGCCCGCAGATCGCACGCCTGGGATATAGTCAGTTCGTGGTCCTCCCGCCCGCAAAGATCGCACGCCTGGGAAAATAAGTCAGTTCGTGGTCCTCCTGTCTGCAGATCGCACGCCTGGAATATAGTCAGTTTCGTGGTCCTCCTGCCCGCAGATCGCACGCCTGGGATATAGTCAGTTCGTGGTCCTCCCGCCCGGGGACGGTCTCTGGGTCCGGCTTCCCATGTCTGTGTCGTGGTCATGACCGGTCCATCTGGCTTCGAGCAATGCTCGAAACGTGAATTATTTATTCAAAATGGCCTCATTTGGTATGGTGTTTCTAGTTTCTGCCCGTGTCTTTTATGGTTATATTTGCATTATAATACTTGCAATATTAGTATTGTATTATTATATTTGTATAACAGTAATTGTATTATTCATGGCTAGATGTCGTTTTTATTTGTTTGTTTTTCTTGACTGAGGGTTTCTAAGTTTCCCTGGCTGATTTTTCTGGGTTTCTTTGTTCTGAGCTTGTCGGAGACAATCAGCATTTGCTGGATAGAAATAAGAATGCGTATGCATAATGCATACGCATTCTTATTTATATTATGCATACAAATGTGACAAAAACGTGAATTGTTTAAGATTAGGCTGACCGAAAAGTGTCCGCAATTTTATCAGCCTGACCGACCGATTTCCAAATCGGTCACACTCGGTCTAGTAAATAGCATGGTCATGTTTGTATATGACAGACATGAGGTGAACACCCCTTTGCATGAAGTGTTCACAGCCTTGCCGGCGAAGGTCGCACGCTTTAATCGAAAACTGTAGACTTGGAGCATTGTTCGACGTAGTTGCCTTTCAGAGTCGGTTTCCCACCGTCTCTCTTGCTCTTCTTGCTGATCATGTCTGCTATTATTGCAGCTATACCATTGGTTTTAGAGTCAGGAAATTTTGGGAAAATGACATCACTCGGTCCACACTATTGGCGGCCGTCTCTACGTCAGCGTCCACACTATTGGCGGCCGTCTCTACGTCAGCGTCCACACTATTGGCGGCCGTCTCTACGTTAGCGTCCACACTATTGGCGGCCGTCTCTACGTCAGCGTCCACACTATTGGCGGCCGTCTCCACGTCAGCGTCCACACTATTGGCGGCCGTCTCCACGTCAGCGTCCACACTATTGGCGGACGCCCACTACGTCAGCGTCCACACTATTGGCGGCCGTCTCTACGTCAGCGTCCACACTATTGGCGGCCGTCTCTACGTCAGCGTCCACACTATTGGCGGACGCCCACTACTTCAGCGTCCACACTATTGGCGGACGTCTCTACGTGCTCACACGTGCTCACAATGTTGAGTCGTGTTCTGATGTTTCGTTGGCTTGTACGAGTGTTGCTTTGCTGCGCACGCTGCTGGTGCGTGGCAGGACTCGTTTTGTTGATCTCTCTAGGCTCGGCGGCTTTCTGGTGTGTAGTTCCGTCGGTCTTTTTCCTCGAGTTTTGCAGTATTGTGTAGGTTGCCGGCGTTCCTTCGTCCACACATGTCCATCCTGGGCGCTGCCCCCTTTCTGGAGGGTGCTGCCAACTATCTAGGTTGTGCTGCTAACTCTCTGGAGGGCGCTGCCAACTGTATCTGGTGGATGCTGCCAACTCTATATGCTACTGCCAACTCTCTAGATGGTGCTGCCAACTCGCTGGATGATGTTCAGAACTCTAGATAGTGCTGCCAACTCTCTCTCTGATGGGCGCCATTAAGCCCAAATCATCATCATCATCATCAACTCTCTCTGGAGGGTGCTGTCAACTCTCTCTAGATGGTGCTGTCAACTCTCTGAATGGTGCCGCCAACTCTCACTGGAGGTTGTGGCCAACTTTGGAGGGATTCTGAAGGGTGGCTGCTGTTGCCTAGTTTGATTGGCTTCTGCTCTTCCTCCTGGGGCACTATTTGTCGGAAATTGTCCGTGCATATTGAAGTTGATGTTTTCTTGCAGTTTGGTTTCTCCTTTATTGTAACTGTCAGTTTCGCTGCGAAGCCGTCTTTTTCCTTTTGCATACTTCAGCTGGGCACAAAATGGGATCAAATATATTGCAAGTGTAGTTTTCACTTGGAATTTTACGCTTAGGGGTCTTAACTTCTCCCTCAACACTGTAATTGGTTCATTGATATGGCTTTTCTCGCCAAACAGTCGTGTGCTATTTTTCTTCTTTTGTTGTTTTTGCTTCGTTGCTGCATTTCTATTAACGAATCATAGCCGTTTTCACGATGGATTATTTTGCGCGAAATGTTTTAAAATGTTTTAGTAATAGCCGCTTTCACGATGGAGTAATTAAAAAAATATGTTTTAACCCTCGCCCTACTGGACCGTAGGGCGAGGGTTAAAACATTTCTCGCAAATTAGTCCATCGTGAAGACGGCTACAACTGAAACATTTTAAAACATTGTAAAATGTTTTAAAACATTTCGCGCAAAATAAGCCATCTTGAAGACGGCTAATGACTGTCGACAATTGTTAATAGAGGATAGACGGCGGTGGCTGTTCGGCTTTGTAGATGTAGTGATCAGTTTGTGTAGTCTTCGCGCCATCGTGCTCATTATAAGATATGGCACATTGTGAAAGTTACCACGGCTACGAGCACCTGGCTCTAAAAATAGTCTTCTGTTCAGCCACGCAGCAGGTTTTTTATCGGGGGGCTGCCCCTCCCCTTGGTGGTAAAATCAATTTTTGCTCTTCAGCCATATGTTGTTGACCGGGGGAGGGTGGTCGTCAGAGATTGTTATTGTATCTAGTGTACATTTTGTGCTCAGAGGGCAATGGTCCCCTTACTTCCCCTCCCCCTTGGCTACGTCCCCGCTTCTTTTAAAGGCAATTATCGCACAGCAGTCTCCCTTCGGTGGCTGGTTAACACTTTTCCTTTACGTACCAAATTGTTTCAAGGCATGAAATTAAAGGGACACTGCCACCTTAACATTATATTTGAGTTGAGATAGCCATTTTGGCTGCTTGGCATTTAAATTATATATGGTATAAGTTAAAACAACCACTGAGGTCGAATCACAGAGAAATTCGAGTTTGTTTTGACATCTGTTAACATTCCCAGTATCCCCAATGTATTTGAATGGGACCGTGAGCGATGTCGTAGTCTCTCTTTTGCTAAATGTTTTGATTACGTCGACTTTGTTTTACCTTTGGCAATACATTAGCCATACCACTAGTCATAACTATGGCAGCGTAAGGTTTTCTTCTTTTTTCCCAAAAAAAATCCGTTCAATATGACTTAATCAGCCCAAATATTTGTAAAGCGCATTTTTCATGAAATTGAGCAATGTTTTGTGAGAAACAAAAGTCATAATCGTGATTCAGCAGCAATTACTTCATTATTTTGCACCACAAACGGCGCACATTTTGATAACTTTTTTGGAGGTGGCCAGTGTCCCTTTTAAGCTCATTTTGTTAACTTGTTTGTTTTTATATATAACATGGGCGTAGCTCCCCAGAACAGTTTTTTCTGTGGGCTAAGATGCAAAAAAATTAAAAGTGCCAGACAAATCCACAAAAAGAAGATTCCGCCGGATTGGAACCCACTTCCTCGGTAAAGTGTGTGTGTGTGTTGGAAGGGGGGGGGGGGCCTGAAGCCCCTCCTCACTGAATAGAACATACACCCCTGATGTAAACCATTAAACATGTTAGATGGGTATGTCGTTGTTTTTTAGACCTTAGTGGTTTATTAAGGGGTATGTAAATCTCTAGCAAGAAGTTGGTTTGCCCTTCTGAAGAAAGACTTATAAAAAGTTAAAAATTAGTGTTATCAACCTTTTTCTTATTTCTGCTGAGCGATGCTATGCAGTGACTTATTTCAGTTACTTTGCTTCAACTTTCAACACATATACTGTAAAAAACACACACAAAAACACACACACACACTAACTATTTTTCAAGGAAAAGACGATCTAATGTTTGGGTTATGAGAGACGTTGTTCTATTGCGGCATCAGATCAAAATGTTAAATTGGGTATGGGTGGAACTTAAATGTAAATCGGGGTTGTAGCTACAACCCCAATATTTTTGGAACTTAACATAACGCCCATGACACCATGTGACACAAATGGGGCTCTTAACAACTAAGTGCAATCCCAATTATTTCAAAAAGTTACACATGGAACCCCAGTGATTTCAAAAAGTTACACCCCTGAAATGGGGCATGCATATTTCAAAGAAGGGCAGTCCCACAGCCACATTAATAACATATTCTTGCGACGGGTCGGCACGCCATGCGCCTTTTCTTGTATCGAAGACGCCTCGACTTCCTTTCGAACATTAGATCCGTGACCATGTCACGACCTCGCATTGCGATCTCATCGTCTAGAATTCGCTGGTAAGCAAACAATCTTGGTTTTGCCTTTGTGTTGAGAGGGTCTTATATATATTTGTATTAGGCATGTTTGGTGCTCCTAGATCGAAACTCTTTCTACCGCATACGTACATTATTTTATTTTTTTGCTGCATTATATGAAATGGGATTCGCCACGGAATTCTCGTTAGATGTAAATGGTAGGATAAAATATGGATAATCTTTGTGAAAATACGTTATTAATCCACAGTCAATAGTTATATACAATTCATAAGTTATTGATGTCACATCTGTTGTTTTCAGCTGCGCTTTGAAATGAACACATTGAAAGCATAATGTGAAACTACATAATTTCGGTAAATGTAAGCTGGACCGCGATCCTTTCATGATCATTACTATCCTTTGTTTTGTCCCTGACGTTCCGTTCCCGCTGTCTCTGTCTGTCTGTCTGTCTGTCTGTCTGTGTCTGTGTCTGTGTCTGTGTCTGTGTCTGTGTCTGTGTCTGTGTCCTGGTGTATGGTCTGTGTATGTGTCTGGTGGTCTGTGTCTGTGTCCTGTGTCTGTATGTCCGGTATGTCTGGTCTCTGTCCTCTGTCTCTTCTCTTCTCTGTCTCTGTCTCTTGTCTCTGTCTCTGTCTCTGCTCTGTCTCTGTCTCTGTCCTCTGTCTCTGTCTCTGTCTGTCTCTGTCTCCTGTCTATCTCTGTCTCTGTCTCTGTCTCTGTCTCTGTCTCTGTCTCTGTCTCTGTCTCTGTCTCTGGTTCTGTCTCTGTCTCTGTCTCTGTCTCTGTCTCTGTCTCTGTCTCTGTCTCTGTCTCTGTCTCGTCTGTCTATCTGTCTCTGTCGTCTATCCTGTCTCTGGTCTGTTTCTATCTGTCCTCTGTCTGTCTATCTGTTCCTCTGTATGTCCTGTCTCTGTCTCTGTCTGTCCCTCTGTCTGTCTCTTGTCTGTCTCTGTCTGTCTCTGTCTGCTCTCTGATTCTTGTCTCTGGTCTGTCTGTCTGGTATGTCTCCTGTCTGTAGTCTCTGTCTGTCTGTCTGTCTGTTGTCTGTCTGTTGTCTGTTCTGATCCCTTTCTGTCTGTCTGTACTGTCTGTCTGTCTGTATGTCTGTCCTGTCTGTCTGTCTGTCTGTTTGTCTGTCTGGTCTGTCCTGTCTGTCTGTCTGTCTGTCTGTCTGTCTGTCTGTCTGTCTATCTGTCTGTCTGTCTGTCTGTCTGTTCTGTCTGTCCTGTCTGTCATGTCTGTGTCTGTCTGTCTGTCTGTCTGTCTGTCTGTCCCTGTCTGTCTGTCTGCTGTCCTGTCTGTCTGATCCTGTCTGTCTTCTGTCTGTCTGTCTGTCTGTCTGTCTGTCTGTCTCTGTCTGTTACTGTCGTCCTCTTGTCCTGTTCTCTGTCTTGTCCTGTCTGTCTCTGTCTGTCTGTCTCTGTCTGTCCTGTCTCTGTCTGTCTGTCTAATGTCTGCTGTCTATGTCTGTATGTCCTGTCTCTGTCTGTCTGTCCTGTCTCTGTCTGTCTCTAGTCTGTATGTCTGTCTGTCTGTCTGTCTGTTCTGTCTGTCTGTCTGTCGTCTGGTCTGTCTGTCTGTCTGTCCTGTCTGGTCTGTCTGTCTGTCTGTCTTCTGTCGTCTGTCTGTCTGTCTGTCTGTCTGTCTGTCTGTCTGTCTGTCTGTCTGTTCTGTCTGTCTGTCTGTCCTGGTCTGTCTGTCTGTCCCTGTCTGTCTGTCATGTCTGTTGTTGTCTGTCTGTCTGTCTGTCTGTCACTGTTCTGTCTGTCTGCGTCTGTCTGTTCTGTCTGCTGGTCTGTCTGTTCTGTCTCTGTGCTATCTGTCTGTCCTCTGCTCTATTGTCTGTCTTCCTGTCTGTCTATGTTGTCTGTCTGTCTCTGTCTGTCTGTCTCTGTCGTCTGTCTCTGGTCGTATGTCTCTAGTCGTCTGTTCTGTCGTCTGTCTCTGTGCGTCTGTCTCTGTCGTCTGTCTCTGTCGTTGTCTCTGTCCGTCTGTCTCTGTCGTCTGTCTCTGTCGGTCCTGTCTTGTCGTCTGTCTCTGTCGTTGTCTCTGTCGTCCTGTCTCTGTCCGTCTGTTCTCTGTTCGTCTTCTTGTGTCTGTCTCTGGTGTCTGTCTCTGTCGTCTGTCTCTGTCGTCCTGTCTCTGTTCGTCTGTCTCTGTCGTCTGGTCTCTGTCGTCTGTCTCTGTCGTCTGTCTCTGTCGTCTGTCTCTGTCGTCTGTACTCTGTCGTCTGTCTGCTGTCCTCTGTCTCTGTCGTCTATCCTCTGTCGTCTGTCCTCTGTCCCGTCTGTCTCTTGCGTCGTCTGTCTCTGTCGTCTGGTCCTCTGTCGTCTGTCTCCTGTCGTCTGTCCTCTTGTCCGTCTGTTCTGTCGTCTGTCTCTGTCGTCTGTCTCTGTCGTCTGTCTCTGTGTCTGTCCTCTGTCGTCTGTCTCTGTCGTCTGTCTCTGTCGTCCTGTCTCTTGTCGTCTGTCTCTGTCGTTCTGTCTCTGTCCGTATTCCTGTCTGTCTCTGTCTTCTCTGTCTGTCTCTGTCTGTATCTGTCCTGTCTCTGTCTGTCTCTGTCTGTCTCTGTCTGTCTCTGTCTGTCTTGTCTGTCTCTGTCTGTCTCTGTCTGTCTCTGTCTGTCTCTGTCTGTCTCTGTCTGTCTCTGTCTGTCTCTGCTTTGTCTGATGTCTGTCCTCTGTCCCTGTCTCTGTCTGTCCTCTGTCTGTCCTCTGTCTGTCTCTGTCTGTCTCTGTCTGTCTCTGTCTGTTCTGTATTGACATGTGAGTTGAGGGTCTGTCCTTAGATTGAAGTTGTTGAAGGATCTGTCCTTGAATGAAAGTTGTGAAGGGGTGAGTGAAGGTTGTGAAAGGTTTAATGTCCTTGGTGTTGAGTTGTGTGCCGTTGTGAAGGTTACTGTCCTTGAGTGTGAGTTGTGAAGGTTATGTCCTTGAAGTGTGAGTTGTGTGCCGTTGTGAAGGGTGGAGTGAGAGTTTGTGAAGGTTATGTTCTCTTGAGTGTGAGTTGTGTGCCGTGTGAGAATTCTGTCTTGAAGTGTGAGGTTGTGTGCCGTTTGGTGAAGGTTATGTCCTTGGGTGTGAGTTGTGTGCCGTTGTGAGGGTGGTATGTCCTTGGGTGTGAGTTGTGTGCCGTTGTGAAGGTTATGTCCTTGAGTGTGAGTTGTGAAGGTTTGTCCCTTGAGTGTGATTGTGTGCGTTGGCTGAAAAGGTGAGTGAGAGTTGTGAAGGTTATGTCTTGAGTGTGGAAGTTGTGTTGCCGTTGTGAAGATTCTGTCATTGAGTGTGAGTTTGTGTCCGTTGTGAAGTTATGTCCCCTCGGGTGTGGAGTTGTGTGCCCGTTGTGAAAGGTTATGTCCTCAGGGTGTGAGTTGTGTGCCGTTGTGAGGGTGGTAATGCCAATGGAACACGTTCTGCAAGACAAATGGAGCAATGCATGAGTACGAGTTGCTGATTGGCTTCGAAATGAACGACGAATGAGTGAACCAGCGCGCACATGGGACAAAAATGAACCAACAGATGAGAGTAAGAATGAGTTGTGTGTGAGCAAACCAGTCAGCTGGCTAGTGAACGCTTTAGGAAATGAGGGAATGGATGAATAACAGAACGAATGCGCAACTTTGTGAAGGAAGGTGTTGGTAAATGGGTAAGCATAAACATCGAATGACGTACGTCATAATTAATGAGTGATTAAATGAACGAATCAATGAATGAATGAATGAGTGAGCGGATGAATGAATGGGCAGCTTATGGACAATGAGTTGGCGCTTCATCGTCTGGCGGGCGGCGGCGGGCGGTGGCGGCAAGTGGACGGTGCTGGTCTGCTCAACCGGGTGCTAAATTAACGGCTGAATTTTACGAGATGAGTGCGGCTCACTGAGTTGAGTGAGACTTGTGGCGAGCGTGCTGTGAGCGGCGGCAGGTTAGCGGCGCGGCGGGACGGGGCGGGTGGCGCGGCGGGGCGGCGGGGCGGGTTAGAGAGCAGCATGTGGCGACAGCGGCAGGGGCGGGCCCCGTCCGGCGCCCTTATCCAACTCCTCCGACCACCGCCGCAGAGAGCTGAGCACTGAGGCACTGAGCACAGGCACAACAACCGAGACGGCACCCGCCGAAATTAGACGGACATATCTCAGGACATTTGGCAGAAGTCGTGAGAAGTCAACAAAGCGGCCACAATTACGAGAAATTAGACATTCTGCCAAATTACTATTCATTTATGTGAAATTCGTTTGATTTTGGTCTCGTCAATTCACTGAAAAAGATCAGAAAAAAGTGGACCATTTTTCATGCATGGTTACTCAACTTCCTGCTTTATCAATTGAACGGTTTTGGAATTGGGCTGCGAGTTGTTGTCCTGTGCTCATCTCTGCGAGTGTCTGGCGACGCCTCCGCCGGTGACGTCATACACTCACTGATGACGTCATCACCACACACCGGTGACGTCATCACGACACACCGGCGGCGGGTCAGCACGGAGGAGGAGGAGGCGGCGTCTGTCTGAGCGGCCCCAGCGTCTGTCTGAGCGGCCCCGGCGTCTGTCTGAGCGGCCCCAGCGCGATGCGGAGGACTGAGAACTGAGTCGTCTCCTGGAGCGGTGAGTCACCGACCTCTCCTTCTGCAGGTGAGTGGCGTCCTGACGGCCAGGCTGTCTCCACAGTGTTCTATTGCCCTGGTCTCCACTGTCACGCAGACAGACCTGCCACCCCCGGCAATGACTGACAGTCGTACACAGCAATGACACCAGCAGTAATCGCCTGAAGTTAGACTGTACCGGATAGTTGTATGCCGAAAACTGCGGTCTGCGCAATGGGGAGAGGGTAACCACTCATTCTGGTCATCACAGGGGTTAATTACCTTATACCTACCCTTGCCGCTCAGAATCACTGGCTCTACCCAGTTTTCATGTAATATCGTCATCGACACCAGAAATATACTGCCATTGCGAGTACGCCAGGTTAAAGCAGGCGTAGGCGTGCTCGCAATGACAGTATATTTCCGGTTTAACCTGACTTAATCGTAGCCCGCCCTTGACCCCACGACACGTGCACCAGGCACCTCCGTGCCGCACCGGTAACCGCCTGCCATCCTCTGTACTGCTCAGGAAATCCAGAGAATCAGAATCAGTTTTAGTTAAGAACATTTCCAGTACAGGACTGGCTTTTTTCCATGTTCCTATTGCATGGGCTCATAGGCGATACGTCGCAATGCACACATCAGCTATGCTCATTCATAACATATAAACATCGCCGTTTGGGTACTTGTTACATTTTTGACGTCGCAAGCTACTCCTGGAGGACCTGCTGCTCTTGGTGGCCGTTCGCATTGCATGCAGGGCTCTATAATTGATGAGCGGACGCCGTCGCCGCTCAGGTTCTCACCTGCGGGTAGCTGCGAGGAGGGTGCTCCTGACTCGATGTCTACATCTTGATCCCTGACTCCTCTGGCTAAACAGCAGTTCCCCTCTGTATGTTAGTGGTAGTGTATGTATGTATTGAACATCAATGACTAGAGATTGCAAAGATTTCCCCAGAAAACAGAAACCTACGGCCTCGCCAGCCGTCGCCCCGCACATCACACGAGTTTGGGACCCTGTTGTCCGGTCGAATCAACCGGCCACTCGCGCGCGGGAGAACCGTCACAGCCCGAATGGCACGCAGAAATCTGCATGAATGCTTCTATTCTAGCACACTTTAAAGATATTATAAGCAGGAATATTTATCAAGTGTCTGCAGGCATTATGCATGATTACTTTAACATGGAAATATTAAGCCAGAGCGAGTGAAGCAGCCAATATTCAAGTCACAAGATATTCAGTGAATGCAATTAATGGACATCATGAAGCTTATATGTTCGCGAAGAACAAAATCAGCTGAGGTCAAAGACAGCAGCACTAATCACTAGAGCAAATAAATCTATCACACAAAAGTCAGAACTATGGTAAAGATCAAATTAATGCATAACGAAGCAGACCACCTAGTGGTGGAGGAGTCGAGTTGAACGATGGTCGAACGGTGCAGTGTTTAGTAGACGCGTTCTTTCATCTTGCGTGAATTGATAATGTGAATGTGGTTCCGACGTACTATAAAAAGGACGCATGATAGATCATGCAAGTCAGGACGGTAGTCAGCTATATATGTGTATTTGAGTTGTTATTTGGGGTGTTTTAGCGCGCTCGCTCTCTAACTGCTAATAGGTCTGTACAGATACTCCGTTAGTGCCTATTGTGATCAATTGTTTGCAGGTAGCTAAAGTAAATAATAAGATTAGTATTGTTAAGAGGAAATATGGGAGATAAAAACGTGGTTGCTATGTGATCGTTTCCTGGATCATGTTAGTAAGGGTGATGTGCAATAGTAACTTGAAAACGATCTGAGATGTGACAAAGCCCATAATTGAATGAACCAAAGGAAGGTAAATGCGAGTTCAATCATGTTCTCAAATTATAAGGTATCATCTAAGCACCCACTGCAGGGTCAGAGAAACAGAAGAGTCAACTTTCAACTCCTGATGCACCAAGCACTGTTCGGTATCACGCTTGTATCATATGTATTGTATTTACGTTTTTTGTATTTAATTGTATGACGCACAGTAAACAGTTAAGTGGTGTTATAGGTGCACTGACACGTTAATCTTGTTTATGCTTGAGCCCAAGGTCGCCTTGGCCACGAGGTATATAACCACTTGGGCGCTAGTTCTGCGGACAATTCGTACCGCAGGTTGGTTGGAAGCCCAAAAAATGGCGCAAATGAAGGACGTAACGCGAAAACGACTATCTTCAGCACCATAAAAATTATTTAAAATTGGACCAAAATCGGCACAACCTCACAACATATTGAGGATTTCGGCCTCGGTGGCTTCTTAAAAAAATATATTTTGAGCTGTGTCAGGGTAGTTGTAGGTAGAATGTGGATAAAAAGTTTGATCAAGAAGTATGATGCTTTAACAAGCAATCAAATAATAAATCGGTCATTTTGAGGGTGTATAGGTTGAAGAGAACATTGCTTGATAGAACTAATACATTTCTGGTGGTAGATCAATATTATGTCATTGTGTAGGTCATCGTCGCAAGGCCACGACGGCGTAGGTCTTGGCTTTGTAGAAACAAATAATAATGGAGCTTTGTGGATGGAAAGTTGAGGAGAAAAGAACAGGACAGAGATCTTGCATTCTGGGATAAGTTTTTAGGCCATATTAGCAGCCTTTAATGCATTTATGCTTGCAAAATGTTTATGTTCTTAGTGTGATGAACAGTCTTTCCCAGTGTTCTAAACTTTAAAATTTGTGTGGATTGATGGGCCGTATGCAACCCACATTCGAATCATACCACTAGTTCACATGTCATTTGGGCAGTTGTAGTGCAGTTTATTTGAAACCTGGAGCTAATTTTGTTTACTTATCAATCACCATAAGCAAATTGGATTGATGATAGCCGGATGAGGATTTCGCAGAGTAGCGACACCAAATATTGTAGTTAAGGGGAGCTGTCCATCTCGCTACAAGGCAAGAAAGAAAGGTAAAATTTGGTGTTGAGTGGATACCCGGGGCGCACATGACTAAAATAGTAAATTGTAGCTTTCCCCACCAGTGTACTAGTTCATGGGACAGTGGAATTGAATTCAGGTAGTTTTTGTATTCCCTATCTTTGACTGCACTCGACAACTTGCTGTAGTTTTCTGAGATCTTGAAAAATTGTATCCGAGTATGTATGCACCATTAGTTTGATTCACTAAAGTTTACTGGGTCCTGTGATCGCGTGCAACATTCCTTCCTCCTTGGTCGTAACTAGTTACGCACTTTTATGTTGTTAAATCCTGTAACATAGTTTAGATTGGTGTTTTACTGTTGTAATATGTGTTTTTGGAGTCATGTATAAGCTCTTTAACATATGATATGGAAGTTTGCCAATCATTTATGTTATAGGCTTCGTTTAGCATTTTTAAATGAGAAATTGATGAAACTTTCCGCTGAGTCACTGGGATTCATGATGGCACGTGGGGACGCTCTGCGGCAAGTACTCTCGAGCTAGGACACTGAGCTCTAGGCACGCCGGGCCTGAATTGTGGGCTCCAGCGACCGGTTGCACTGTGGTTCCTGAAATAAGTTGCATCTCTCACATCATGACACATTCCATTCACAAATGTCTATTCTTGGCGTCAGGTTGGTTGATATAAAACATGTATGTTCAATGTCCGTTCAGATCATGCCGCCCCTGGGGAGGCACCACCGGACACGGCACGCTTTCTTTCAGAGGGAAGGGTACGTCCGGGTGTCCATATATAGGCATCATCAGCCCTCATCAAGTGTTTGACATTCCTAAGTGATGACGTCACCAAGGTCCCGGCCCGTGGCCTTCAACATATGAGCCAACGGGGAATTGGCGTTTTTTGGTGGACGGCCCTGGAGCCCCCTACTGGGAATGTGTTGTGTGTTGCTTTACCTGTTTTTGGATCTTGTGGAGCATTTTGCAAATTCCGAAAACGGGTCGGAGGGTTGGGTCATATAGTCTCATTTCAAAAATCAAGGTACATTCCTTCAGCATTAGTGGCGTACTTTTGGCCGTATATAGTGCACCCATAGGCTTCAGTATCGGTGACGTCATGATCTGCCTAACCTTATGTCCTAGTAACTTTGGGCATCATCATATATGGGCATCGCCCCCAGACGGGCGGTCGCGTCAACTCAGCTGGTTGCTATGGTAACGATACCGGCGCAAACACGTCGATGTTACGATTATGTGGCAGCTGCGCAAAGCTGTAATAATTGTGTTACAAAGGATTTGTCACAAATCTTAAGCAAGTGGTGGTAAAAGTAAAAATAAATACATTAGGAATGTCCAAGTGATGCCTATATTTCATTTCATAATGTTATAACAACCCGTAACGGGTTTTCTTAGAGATGGTGTTATCTTGCACCTAAAAATAGCAATGCATACGCATGCGAAATCCGATGGGGTTTCATAATTTTGCTGCTGAGCGGAGGTGGACCCATCATGCTGCTCATAGTCAGAGTTTATAGTCTAGAGTCTTGAGTCCAGAGTCCAGAGTCCAAGAGTCCAAGAGTCCAAGAGTCCAAGAGTCTACGAGTCTACGAGTCTACGGGTCTAAGAGTTTAAGAGTCAAAGAGTCAAAGAGTCAAAGAGTCTAAGAGTCTAAGAGTCTAAGAGTCTAAGAGTCTAAGAGTCTAAGAGTCTAAGAGTCTAAGAGTCAGAGTCAGTTTGTTCAGAGTCGCATCTGCTCGTCTGCGTACCGCCCGTCGTCCCGCATTGATCCGATGTACTGGATTACCATGGTAACTGGCGCGCCTGTCTCCCCGCCACTGAGGCCGCCCACACGTTCAGTCGCCTCTCCAATACAGCTGGCTCTCCAATACAGCTGGCTCTCCAATACAGCTGGCTCCTCTCCAATACAGCTGGCTCCTCTCCAATACAGCTGGTCCTCTCCAATACACGTCTTGGCTCTCTAATACAGCTGGCTCCTCGCGGGACTTCTGCTGGTTAAGGCTGTCTGTGCGGTGGCCTCCGTGGGGTGCCAGGCGGGGTATTGGCTGATCGGAAGCGCAGGTGGGTTGTCTAGGCAGGGTGCATCTTGATGTTGTCGGGCCTGGGAGCTACAAATACCAGCTGGCTCCTCTCCGATACAGCTGGCTCTCCAATACAGCCCATCACTTACACATTAGTTCAGTCGCCTCTCCAATACAGCTGGCTCTCCAAATTCCAATACAGCCCATCACTTACACATTATAAGGCAATGGGAAATATTACAATGTGTCCTATTCCCAGGATACGCATTTGCCGTTTTCACGACGGATTATTTTGCGCGAAATGTTTTAAAACTTCTTAAGATGTTTTGAAATGTTTTGGTATGAAAGTTTTAGTACACTTTTCCATATACGATTCCAAGAAAAATAAGTTACTGATTTAGGCGATATTATCATCATTCATGAGTTATGGAAACATGAAATGAGCTCATTACAAGAATATGATACAAAATTGTCCGTTTCTAAAGAACCAATATTGCGCTAGTGTCCATTTCGTTTCAAGTTTAAGCATACGCCATAATTAGTTACTCAATCTGGCAGCGTCATGGATCACAGGTCTGCTTCGCATGCGCCATTAATTTGCTGGAAATGATTCGCTGGAGGCGAGTCCATTATGAAGAAGGGGAGTTCGCTTTGTTGAGCGACCAATAGCGTGCCCGAGACCGAGATGATTCAAGATGTTCATGTAAAGTTTAGTAGGTGAAGATCTGGCATCACAGCTAACCTATACATAATTATCTTGCTATTACACCAAACCGCAATTTTGTAAGTAACATACTATATTCTTACCAACATATTACAAAATTCTGAGAGACATTTCAAGACAAAAATCGCTTTCAAAAGTTGTGTAGTTACGGAAAGAATAAGTATACTAGAACGTTCATACTAAAACATTGCAAAACATCTTAGATGTCTAAAACATTTCGCGCAAAATAATCCATCGTGAAAACGGCTATTTTATCAGTTCAATTCCTTCTGGATCATGTTATCATAGGTCAATATGGACGATTCGGGTGCAATCTATTGTGTTAATTGGCTCGTTTGTTTGGTATTGAACTGAAACGTCATAGAGGCTGCAAAGATGCTGCTGATGTCATCGTGTTTGCCTTGTCAGGATGCGTCGACTTGTACCCATTTCATGTGGTTGAGACTTGAGGTAAGGTAAAATTCAGAAGTGTCAAAGTTTACGACCGGAACGGAGCATAGTATGGATGAGAAATACTTAAGATAATAAGGTATTTCTCATCCATGCGCGTATTATGGGTCTTGAGCAGATTCCACACACATGAACTTTGTGACCTCTAGCTGCATAGGCGTGGAAGTGTGTGCAGGTGCAGGTTGCCACGCCATCTTTTGGAACTGTTGTGGTGGTTGCCATACCAACTTTCCGGTTCGTCCATATATAACTCGGTCTTCGAAATTGCAGGCAAATATGTGTACGAACGCGACTTGTAGATGGCATGCAGCCTTGGATTTTTGACGGGAAACATTTATTAACGTGAATTGATTTATTTTTGTTTCGTCTAAAACGCGAAATGACCTTATAGAACAATCGTTCAAGATTCATAAGTTTCGGACTACATATTTTGCACAGTACAAGTCTTGTCAAATACAATTGACGCTCATCACGCACTCATGTTAGTCCACCAATGCACGGGCTTAACCATCTACTAGCCCACACAACTCATGTATAAATCACGAGGCACTCTACTCTTACGTGTGGCAATTAACACCATATGTCTACACTTCTATCAAGCACGACAGCTAACAGACAGAGAATATCATGAGCGCTTAAGGCCAAACATGATACCTCTTAGTGCCTTACGATCTATTACACACAAACGAGAAACTAAGATGTCGAATATCCGAGACACTCCGAGCGCACATATATGTTGCACTCATAGATAGCTATCTGACTATCATCTTGATAGATCGAAGCAGGCTTTGGAGTTAATACTATCCACCTAATGTAGATATCGGAACATTGTCACTCTAATCTTCGTAAGGATGCAGTCGTTTGACAAATCCTTATCCTACTGTTGCACCGTATAATTTATAACCCACACTGCGAGACGATTCATGTCCCAGCCAATGGTGCCACCATGTCTAAAACTCCTTCCACATTATCGCGTTCTCATGAATGACTAATGTGCTCCTTATTGCGGTCTTCTTGCCGGATGCACACCAACAATCTGAGAAAGTCTAATGACCGTGCTCGAGAAATAGTCTGCTATAGAGTAGAGAGCGCACACACAACTCAATAAGCTATGACTCATTCAGACCACCACAGAAGTATTCTCCACAGGCGCTGCCCCACGTTACTGGAACAGTGAGCGGCGCATGATGTCATTAAACTTCTTCATCAAGGCAACACAGATAATACACAAGTCATAATATTTATATGTGGTGTTTCTTTGTGATAAGTATTTTCCGAGGAGAGATCGCTTACGAAGCAACTCTTCGGCTACATCAGTCCTCGTCTCAATGATCTAACGTCTGCACACTGCGACACACGAACTACGCACCATGACAACTCATGTGTGAGCATACAATACATATCACTATAGATTACACCTCTTATCGTCACAGACTGTCCAAGACTCTTTCTGCAGTGCGAATCACTCACAATGTGCTATATTCTCTTTATGACTTAGATGAATGACACAATATTTTATTGCGTCTCGGTACTATACCAGTCATACGATCCGGTAAATACCGTGAACCGCTCGGACTAGTCTCACTACCTCGTGTCACAGGCGAGAGTTACAGCATGCGAGATTCACAGGTCTTACAGAACCATATTCTCTACATCTACCGTTTGAGTGACTTGTGATAGAACGCTAGCACGTCGGCTATGTGGCCTGCGTTCCTTACTGCGCACATCCGCAACGTTAAATGCGCTAGCCAGCGGATCAAAATCACAGATGACCTACATCCTAATTGCGTCACAGTAGGTTTAAATACTACATTCAGGCAACGCGACCTTATGCAGTGGACATCAGAGACCATACCCGTAGGCTCTGTTCGGACCATTTGAGTCTAATACCCTCGCACTTTCCAAGGGACCCAGCGGATCCGGGTCGCATGGATGGTTCTACTCTCCTCCCCGAACGATGTTATGCGAGCGAGACCAGAGACCTAACTCACGAGGTCGCCATGGCATCCGGTGCCCTTTTTCAAACTATACGTAGTGCACCTGTTCTACTCGCTATTTCCTCAGAAGATAAAGGTCAAAGATTGTTGGCAGCGGAGTAGCTCTCCCTCTATCGATCTCAGAACGACAGCCATATTTTGAATTCCTTTCGACCAATAGATCACGCCATTTGAATCCTGGTTGTCGTCTATCCATGTCTGACACCGGCGATGGTCCCACTGAGTCTTTGTCGTTTCCCACCGGTAGAGAATAAACACAAATACATATCACAACATTGATATTATTCATGTTGACGACCCTTCCGGGTTCACGCAGCCCCCCCGCCCCTAACCCAGGTCGATTACCACCACCATCAATAATCAGTCTTGTCGAGCAACGAATAATTTGTATTAACAACACTTACGTATGCTCATCTCGATGATAAATAATTCCTGGACCTCATCGTGCCTTTCTTTTGCCACATCTCAACTTAAATAGAGTGCTACGCCCTTGTCTAAGTAGATACCTCATGATGTGAAATGAGTCGTAAATTAGATCTGAGTCTGTATCAGATTGCCTGTATCATAATGAGCTATGCCTAGTTTTGTTTCTTAAATTAATTAGATCGACGACCTAATCTTATCTTATCGAGTCTACTACGATCTGATTCACAATTTCCCGAACCGCCTGAGAGGAAATAGCACTTAACTGCAAAGTCCGGTCGGAAACAGTCGTGCCGAGAAGAATTATTGGTATATGGCCAACGCTTGCCTATGTGCGTATCTGTCACTGAGCCATACGTGAAAAGTGCCACATCGACTGACACTCCTATCATGATAATAGTGAGCCACTCGCGACCAAAAATACTGCTATTCAGCGATCTTTCCGATCCTTTAGAATCTACGTCGTCAATGAATAAAACACTGGACGACCATTCAAACCTGACGTCTGATATCATGCTCGCACTACAATGTAGATACAGGAGCCTAAGACAAAGACATACGCGCTAAGAGCAAGGTATAATGTGACTACTTAGATGGCGTCTGGTGTACATCAAAAATCAGAATCGTGAAACCAAGTATGAAGATGGCTTTCTCACAATCATACCTGTGACATGCCTAACTAATAACATCCACACAGGAGAATGTAAAGGCGCTGGATATCAATTCGTGCACTCTCTCGTAGCTTATGATAAAGCGTTAACGTAGATCTCTACCGTAGACCAATTTTCGCGCAGTAAACAGCAATAACATATGCGAGCTTACGCCAGATCAGTCCAATGTTACCACCCTCCACAAAACCTCGTTGTGCGCGCTCCCTAGTCCTGTGTACTCGAACCACTCAAGTCACAGAAGATGACTAGCGTCCGGAGATATGATCATACTGTGTCCCTAGAATTCTTGTGCACAGACTGCAACTGACAGAACCTGTCACCAGTAATGCAGAGGTCTTCCCCTAGCTATCCCTATACAAAGAAGAAAGCCCCACAGCCAGGTGTGCCACATCACGTACAAACGACCACCAAACAGTGTGAATCATGTGACAAACGGACCACCAACATGTGTGCCACTCACGTGACAACGACCACAAACCAGTGTGCCACAATCAGTGAACGTACCACCAAACCAGGTGGCACATAGTGGACAACGGACCACACCAGGTGTGCCACATCACGTGACGTTATTCTGAATTGGGATTTATATAATGGTTTCTTCTTTAATTTTAACACGCAACAGCTATGACGATTTTTTCGAGGAACTAAGCATACTTCATTATTTTCCTGCTGGGATTCCAAATTCGTTGCATTTCACGCTAAGAAGTATAAGATAAGCTATTGAGTCCAAAAAACGTTTATATTACGCTTGTTTTATATTAAATTTTTCCGGCTTCTAAGGTAGAGCAAAGACGCGGTCCCTTCAGCAGGGGCAGGACTCAACTGTACATGGTGTACAGCTTTGACAAAAAAATCTGCGCGCAAAGTAGACAAAACGCCGACCAGTAACTCCCGTATGTCTTCATAACAGAGGGGGGGCGGCCAAGAATTTGGGCGGGGTGGCTGGCAAAAATAATCATATGAGAACAGAGTGGACGTAATATAAACGTTTTTTGGACTCAATAGCTTATCTTATACTTCTTAGCGTGAAATGCAACGAATTTGGAATCCCAGCAGGAAAATAATGAAGTATGCTTAGTTCCTCGAAAAAATCGTCATAGCTGTTGCGTGTTAAAATTAAAGAAGAAACCATTATATAAATCCCAATTCAAGAATAACATCACGTGATTGGCACACCTGTTGGTGGTTCCGTTTGTCACGTTGATGTGGCACACCTTGGTTTGGTGTCCGTTTGTCACGTGATGTGGCCACCACCTGTTTGGTTGTCCGTTTGTCACGTGATGTGGCACACCTGGTTGGTGGTCCGTTTGTCACAATGATGTGCACACCTGGTTTGTGGTCCGTTTGTCACTGATGTGGCACACTCTGGTTGGTGGTCCGTTTGTCACGTGATCTGCACACCTGGTTGGCGTGGTCCCGTTTGTCGTGATGTGGCACCACCTGGTTTGGTGTCCGTTTTCACGTGATGTGGGCACACCTGTTTGGTGCGTGCCGTTGTCACGTGATGTGGCACACCTGGTTTGGTGGTCCGTTGTCACGTGATGTGGCACACCTGGTTTGGTGGTCCGTTTGTCGCCTCCGGAGCCGGGCTAGGAGACATGTCGGCTGGCCACACCTTATTTGGAGCTGTGCGGACGTGTTATCGCGTTCGCTCAGTCGTTTTTTGTCTTCAGATGATGGGTTCATTCAAAATATTTCAAAAACATGTTTTGCTGTTTTTTTTTTAAACGGCACGCTTTGGTATGTCATGCTTATACCAGAACAAAGCGGCATTACTCTATCTAGATTGCATTTTAATTGTACATTTGAGACATCAGTGAGGCCTTTGCAGCTCCCGGGCAGATGTACATCAATAACAGGTGAGTGTTTGACCTTGAACGGCAACGTAGCTCCCCGTGTCATGGCGCTGATAGAGTAGAGTAGAGTAGAGTAGAGTGGGCACATAGGTCGGAGGCTCTGATTTCCCGCTGTTGTCGCTGAGAGAGTAGAGTGGGCACATAGGTCGGAGGCTCTGATTTCCCGCTGTTGTCGCTGAGAGAGTAGACCATGGGCACATAGGTCGGAGGCTCTGATTTCCCGCTGTTGTCATTCACAGGAAAAACAACATTCGATATACCGGACATCAGCCATCTCAAGGACGTCATGGGTAAATGGGATCCCAGGACCTCAGCGATGTTCCAGCAGTTCCAGCAGCCGCCGCAGCAGCCACAGCAGCCGCAGCAGCCGCGGCAGCAGCCAGCAGCAGCAGCAAACAGCATCAGCAAGCAGCAGCAGCAGGCAGGCAGCGGCAGCTGAACACAGCAGCAACAAGCAGCAGCAAGACATATGCCAACAAAGAGCAGGCGCCGCTAACATTCAGCAGCCAGCAGAGTCGCATGACGCCGACCTTGCGAGCAGGCCATTACTCGCCAAGAATGTCGGTTAACACCAACTCAACCCGCGAGCAGTGAGGTCATCGGTCAGGGTCAACACCACATGCAACTGTCACCGCAGCAGGTCGAGGTACACGCGTCAGGCACACCAACTCACCGGCAGGTGAGCGTCACGGCAGCAACACTCAACTCCACGACAGCAGTGAGGTCAGCGGTAGGTCAAACCAGCCGCAGGTCAGGATGAGGTCACCGGAGTCAGTCAACATCCAATCTCACCGCAGCGCAGGGAGGTCACCTCGGTCAGTTCAACACATCTAACCACCTCACCGCGCAGGTGAGGTCATCGGTCAGGTCAACACCAACTCACCGCAGCAGGTGAGGTCATCGGTCAGGTCGCGGGTCAGGACATGGGCCAGGTCACGGATCAGGGCATGGGTCAGGTCGCGGGTCAGGACATGGATCAGGTCGCGGGTCAGGTCGCTGGTCAAGTCAGTCATGGGTCATGTCACAGTTCAGGGCGCATGTCCAATGACCAGGTCAGTCCCGGGTCAGCATGGTCAGGATCTCTGGAAGCTGGAGCAGGAGCTGTCTGCTGGTTCCGGGTCAGCATGGTCAGGATCTCTGGAAGCTGGAGCAGGAGCTGTCTGCTGGTCCCGGGTCAGCATGGTCAGGATTTCTGGAAGCTGGAGCTGTCTGTCTGCTGGTTGGTTGACGACCGGTTGATACTGAGTTAATTATTTGAAGCATTTGATGGCAACGTTTATGTCACATGGAAGTTGTCTTCAAGTACGTCTTTTCAATTTGAAAGCCATGGAATAGAAGCAATATAGTGCATGGAGCTGACCCGTCCTCGCTAGGAAGATCACAACATTCAGCAAAAGCGCTGAATCTGGTGTCTATATTGGCAGGCTGCTTCGATGCATTTGAATCACGGTCTGTTATTGACTCGAGGCACGAGCCACCTGCGAGCCTAGTAGAATGACGACTGATTTTTCTCAGCAGATGGTGCCGGACCCACAACACGTCTACAGCCCCCCGCACCATCAGTACCAACAGGTAATAACACAACACAACGTCTACAGCCCCCAGCACTATCAGTACCAACAGGTAACAACACAACACAACGTCTACAGCCCCCAGCACTATCAGTATCAACAGGTAATAACACAACATCACAACACCACAACACCACAACACCACAACACACAGTGCAGCACAACACAACAAAACAAAACACAACACAACACAACACAACACAACACAACACAACACAACACAACACAACATACACACACACACACACACACACACACACACACACACACACACACACACACACACACACACACACACACACACACACACACAACAACAACAAACACACACAACAACACAAACACAGACCACACCACACACAACACGTACACACGCGCACACGCACGCACACGCACGTACACATTACAACGGGCAGAGTTCTGCCACTGCCACGTGTGCAAGGTTAGAGTCGTCGCAGACTCTGCAGGCACCAATATTTGGAATTGTATTACGGTGTGTTCGTTTCCGTGAACACAATATCATTGTTGATAATGGTGATATGTGTGATGATGATCAGCATGGTACCGAAATGGTGAAGCTGGTGATAATGTTGCTGAAAAGTGATGCTAATGGTCATGCTGACCGTGCGGTGGTTTAACTTCACCAGCTGCTCATACTTCACCAGCTGCAGCGTCCAATAATGATCTGTCTGTCTCTGTCTCTGTCTCTGTCTCTGTCTCTGTCTCTGTCTCTGTCTCTGTCTCTGTCTCTGTCTCTGGTCTCTGTCTCTGTCTTGTGCTGTGTCTGTGTCTGTGGTCTTCTGTCGTCTCTCTGTCTTGCTTCTCTGTCATGTTGTCTGTCTGTCTGTCTGTCTGTACTGCTGTCTGTCTGTCTGTCTGTCTGTGTCTGTCGTCTGGTCTGTCTGTAGTCGTCTGTCTGTTCGTCGTCTGTCGTCTGTCTGTCTGTTCTGTCTGTCTTCTGTCTGTCTGTCTGTCATGTCTGTCTGTCTGTCTGCCCCACCGCAGCGATAATGGTACTGACGATGCCTGTCTGTCTGTCTGTGTGCGCCACCGCAGCGATACTGGTACTGACGATGCCTGTCTGTATGTCTGTCTGTGCCGCAGATGCTGTCGCCGCCGCATAATGACCCCAATCTGGCGACCAGCGCCGCGCCGAGCGTCGACGATGTTTTCAGCGGCTTCCAAGTGGTCAGTCAGATGACGTCAAACCGCTACGTCATCGGATGACGTCACAATGTTCTTCAGCCGAATTAATGTTTTATTTTGCATCTGTATCGGAAATAACACAATTGTTTTCGTTATTTTCCATTGACTGTAATGTTCAATACACGGTGGGGAATTCCACAACAGATCAACCACAACAAATCGAATTTTACGCCACCATATTTTATATTTTCACGAAATTGTGTCTGCATGGTTCTCTTGTGCCCTGAAGTCGATGGTGGCATCGCTAGACTCTTAATTAAGGTCAACGGCTCTTGAGATAAAGCCTCGGGTATTTTAGCGAGGTCACGCTGCAGGGTAATCTTTGGAGGCCTGTAGCTCCAAAACTACTAAACATAGTTCGTCATATGGGCATATATGCGTGACCGCAATAACTGGGAAACATTTTGGTAGTATCTGATTTAAAAAAAAATGACTTGATTATTTGATGACGTCATATTTTTTCCCATTTTTTGTGCCTTTGCCCTTTGCCCTTTGCTACATTTTTTGCATACTAAAGCCTTCCTATTTATCTCGATATTTGAAACAAAAAAAGGGTTATTTCTATTTTGTATACTTAAGTTTTATTTTCTTAAATATTAAACGATATTTACTTTAAATGGGCGCCACATAACTTTACAGTTGAGGCGCCCTTAAACCCAAATCATCATCATCATCATCATCGATATTTACTTTAAAACTATTTAAGATCGAGTAAAATTTAATGAAGTTGTACCGTATTGTCCAGCTTGCCAAGTTATACATTGCAAACAATTTAAACGAAAAAAGAAAGTTAATGAAATTGATGAACGTATATTTTTTTCGATTTTTTTTAGCGAAATAAACTAAAAGGTTATGAAATGGAATTTCAAAATTGAAAATATATTTAATTTTATATGCCTTATTTTGGAATTTTAGAGTTTTTTTGCTTGTGCTTTCCTGTTATAATATATAGTTATTATATATATTATATACTATAATTATATTACTATACTAATATTATATAATAATATATATATATATATCTAATATAAATCATCAACACAACAAAATGCAGTACATTTTTTAGATTGTATTTGTCTTTCAGATTTCTAGCAAAATAGTCGCCAATTCAGTCGCCAACAAGCTATTTTTGAAATCTCTATTCTTAATTTGACACCAAATTGTAGACATTGTACCAAAGTTATTTTGCACTTATGTTGAAACTTCAGAAAACAGATTCAAAATATTAGCGGAAGATTTTTTAGAGCGTTGTTTCATGGGGAAATCTAAATATCACAAAACCTTTAAAATAAGAAGTATTGTCACTATATTATCGTATATACATTATAATATTATATATAAATATATAATATATATATACTATTAATATATTATTTTTAATTATTTCAAGTATCAAAATATCTCTAAGATGAAAAATGATGTGAGAAATGTATATTTATTTTTGTTTTTGAAGTCCATTCACAACTTTTTAGGATATTCTGATATAAAATTACAAAATGCGTCATAACTTTGATTTATTTTTAATTTTCGTTTTAAATTATTGATATTGTATGACTATGACCAATTATTGATATTGAGCTGAACAAAAAAACGTCATTCAATTGTATTATATCTCTGATATTTTTAGTAAATATTGCTTAATCTTAAGGAATGCAAAACAGAAGTATTAAATGATAACATAAAATACTTTTAGAAATAATACCTTTTCGATTTTCGCCATATCTTGAGATAAATAAAACATCCTCAATATGGACAAAATAATGGGAAGGGGTATAGACACAAAAAAATGAACAAATCACGTCATAAAAAATCGGAGACTACCAAATTGTTGTCTACTTCATTGCAGTCAAGAAGATATGCCTAAATGATGAATTATGTCCGTTTTTTTTTCGTTTTTTTAGCTACAGGTCTCCAAAGACAACCCTGAAGCTTGACCTCGAAAAAATGCCGTAGGATTTATATCGAGAACCGTTTATTTGAAGGATTTGGTGATGTCAAAATCGACTTCAGGGCATAAGATAACATATTGGCCAAAATGTCGTCTAAACAAAAATTGTGGCAGTGTGAACCCTTGGTCGATCTGTCGTGAAATGCCCCACGCAATTGACTGGTTTTGGCTTAGGCCTGGGTTAAATGTAAAGTTGCCTTTAGTTTGCGCCGATATCTGTCGAAAAACTGCACGATGTAGATGGTGCTCTGAAAAATCTGCGACGGCCGAGTCGGAAGCCGCTGTTTTCTAAATGTGTATACTCGTAGAAGTCGCCGTCGTCTGTGGTCACCGGGTCTGTATGTTACTGACATGTATGTGTGTGTGTGTGTGTGTGTGTGTGTGTGTGTTCAGACGCAGAATCAGCTGCCGCTGCCAGTGTCCCAGATGACGACTCCTTCTGCTGTACTGGGTCTTCAGGGATACGGCGGCTTCCCGTCGCAAGTGATGGTCAGTGAACTGTGGCTTTGGCACGATCACAAAGGTTTTGGAGGGCAAGGTCACTTGACATGACCTGGTGACCTCACCTGAGATGACCTGAAGTCAAATTTTTGACAAAGTGTGGACAATTGATGTTCGAACAGCTGTACAAAATTTGCGCCGCCGTTTTTCCGCCATGCTGGAAAACCACAGAGGGTCAGAATGACCCCCCACCAGGGTGAGGTTTAATGAGCGCGCCGCTACCACTTACTGAACACTTGGTGCGCATTGTCTGTGTGTAGTTTGTGTGTACTGTGCAGTTGTTGTGTGTAATTCATAGATGGATCAGGGGGGTCAATCTGGTCGTGCCCCTCCCCCCGCCCCAGTTTGAAATCGGAGCAAAACCGACGCATTTTCTGACATAAAATAATGTCTTGATAGTTTTTCTAAGGAAATTTTGTTTTGAAACTAGTTAGTAATGCATACGCAAGTGGATTTGGATGATTTGTATAATTATGTGAGACTTTTTGAACCTCCCCCCCCCCCCTGAACCACCGGTGGCCCCCCTTCCAAACTCCGTTCTGGATCGCCCTTTGGTGTTTTGCCTGTGTTATTTGTGCGGATGAATCCGGCGCGCCACACTTAGTGGCTTTCGAGCTGTGCTGACTCTGATTCTTCTGGACAGGACTTCAACGCGCCCTTCGGACTGTCGGAACAGCAGCGGGTAAGTTTGATCCCGCCGCGCCGTGTTGCCAATCTGTACCCAGTGTTGCCAGACTGCACCCAGTGTTACTAGAATGCACTCAGTGATGCCAGACTGCACCCAGTGTTGCCAGACTTGACTCAGTGTTGCCAGACTGTACCCAGTGTAGCTAGACTGTACCCAGTGTTGCCATCATGTACCCAGTGTTGCCAGACTGCACCCAGTGTTGCCAGACTGCACCCAGTGTAGCCATTATGCACCCAGTGTAGCCATTCTGTACCCAGTGTTGCTAGATTGTGTCCAGTCGGCCGTTAAGCTGGCGTGGACACACACACACACACACACACACACACACAGGCACACAGGCACACCCACACGCACACGCACACTCAGATCCAGAGACTCTTTAAATAACAAGTTATTCGCAAGAAAAATGCTCCAAAAATTGAACTGGTGTACATGTGTGCAATTGACCCACAGCATGTGTCAGCACAGTGTTGAGGGTCAGCTGTGCTGCTATACCGTATTGAACGGCCGGGGGCGGGTTGTGACACCAGTCAGCAGTGGTTGTGCCGTATTATTGACGGCCAATGAACCGGTCTGTTTCAGGAGTCTGGAACAGCTGAGATGCTGACGGACGATATCGTAAGTAATACGTCATGTTAGGTCAGCTCAGCTATCACAAATAGTCAACGTGTGCCTTTGTCTTGCACAACGCTCTTATAAACAGTACTGAGCTGCAATAACAGTCAGCAACTGCGTTAAGATGATAAATAACATGTCAAGTATTTCATCTTAGAGTCAAAACGAAATGCTAAAAAGACCCGCTTTCGACGTCACTGTCATCATTAAGTGTGACCTGACGATAATAACAGAGATGATGACAGTGATGTCGAAAGCTTGTCGTCTTTCTAATAATCCGTTTTAACTCTAACATAAAATACTTGGCATATTATTGCTCAGTTTAACACAATTTTTGACAATCATGTCCATGATACCACCAATCTAAATAATAAAGAACAATAAAAGGTATATGTTGAGATTCCATGACGGATATGCTAAGTGATAAAATAAATCAAATATATGATATATTTAAGCACAAACGTTTCAATACATGAGTATCAATACAGTGAACAAGATACTCATGTATTGAAACGTTTGTGCTTAAATATATCACATATTTGATTTATTTTATCACTTAATAAAAGGTATATACAAAGCGACAATGAAGATGGAGATGCGATCAAGATCCAAGTCTGTAATTTCGTTTTGTTCGTTCTTTCCGTTGGTTGTTCGTTAACGACTTCAAAATGTGGCGTAATGTTCATCAATAATTGCCATTTGTTTATCGGCATTGCTTTTACAGCGTCACCGTCAGCGATCTTGTAATACTGCTTTGAACCATTTGTTTACTTATACTTTTCATACAATATTTGCATCACGGGATTTCTTCTTGCAGAAGTCGACGTGCTAATTATGTTATTAAATGTTCTGTAACATGTGAATTTGAGCGAGAAAATATGACGTTTACGTAAAACTTTGTCATAACAGTAAAAGTGATGAAAACGTTGAAATATATAACAACAATATTATATCTTAGCTAGAGTTAGCTCGGCCATTAGGACGAAATACATGCTAATATATGAGTGTGTGCACCTGCAGTCAAGAAAGATATCCGAGGCGCCAAATGTTTTTCTCGTCTATCTCCTGGTAGATATATTAACCGCAAATATCTTCTCAGCGCAACAAATTTTCCTTAATAGTCGAGCCTCGCAAACATGTCCTGCTTGTCGAACCGAGCTGCTCCAACTGTTGGTCGATCGGCCATAAGGACGAAATACATGCTAATATATGAATGTGTGCACCAAGTGAGCATAGATGGTGGCATGCACCGTCAATCGAGTGCCTTCATCAGTTCTGTATCTGTCTATCTATGCATGAAAGGACGTTTATGAATCTCAAAGAATTTGTTTCTCTCTTTGAACTCAATCGAAAAGTTCATTTAAAATAAATATTCGTGAAAAGAATGGAATGCAGACACTTTCATCTAGCTGGAATGTCCCATTGCTCAATAAGCAGGGCATATTTTTGTATTGTCAAAATGAGCCTGCCTTCGCCACTGTGCCGAAGTGAGTGGGGTGATGGGAGGTATATTTTCAGGAGGTGATGTGTGATACACTGACATACTGTGTGAACCCGGCGACTCTGGCGCTGTCTGTGCTATCCTCTCTCTTCTGTGGCTGGCTCCCTCTGTCTGTTGCTGCTCCCTCTGTCTGTGCTGCCTCCCTCTGTCTGTGCTGCCTCCTTTGGTCTGTGCTGCCTCCCTCTGTCTGCTGCTGCCCTCTCTGTCTGTGCTGCTCCCTCTGTTTGCTGGCCCCTCTGTCTGTGCTGCCTCCCCTCTGTCTGTGTGCCTCCCTCTGCTGTGCTGTCTCCCCTGTCTGTGCTGGCCTCCCTCTCGTCTGTCTGACCTTCCCTCTGTTGTGCTGCTTCCTCTGTCTGTGCTGCTCTCTGTCTGTGCTGCCTCCCTTGTCTGTGCTGCCTCCTCCTCTGTCTGTGCTGCCTCCCTCTGTCTGTGCTGCCTCCCTCTGTCTGTGTGTCAGCACCGTGTGCCCTGTGCGTTGCAGCTGCAGAACATCATGCAGCACCTGCCGCCCAACGCATTCGAGGGCGACGGCGTGCCAGGACCTGACCGTGGCAACCGCGGGCCGCGGGGCGTCGTGCGAGGTTTCGGCGTCACGGCCGCCGGTCAGCAGAGCGGCGACCAACTGGCGGCTGACCTCGACAGGCTGAGCCTCGGCGGCGGAGGAGGCGGAGGAGGCGGCGGCGGAGCAGGAGGTGGCGGAGCAGGAGGCGTAGCAGGAGGCGGAGCAGGCGGCGGAGCAGGAGGCGGAGCAGGAGGCGGAGCAGGAGGCGGAGCAGGAGGCGGAGCAGGAGGACAGGGCGCAGGACAGGCGGAGCTGCCCCGTGCTGCCGACACCAGCCGGCCAGAAGTGCAGGTCAGTACGGCGACACGGGCCAGAAATGGGGCTCACTTTTGATGGCGGTGTCGTGCGATACATTGTTGAAGCGCAGCGATGCTTCACATCTTCGTCATACTGATGCGATATCTGATTTGATAATCAACATTTGATGCAATCGGAGCTAATTTGAGTCCCGCGGCTGAGCACAAAGCTAACTGTCTTGCTTCTGTAAGAATATATAGCCAGTGACCTATATGCTATAGCTGTGAGAACATATAACCAGTGACCTATATGCTGTAACTGTAAGAACATATAGCCACTGTAGGGCGTGCCCTTTTAGACCGTTTGCACACAACGCCTTAGCGCACAAGAGTCTCAGGTGCCAAATTGAATGCTGATTACGATGCAATAAATAAAATCGTTTTATTTTTAATTCATCTGACCGTTCATCTCGGATTTGTCCTTTCGTGTTTTCCTTTTGTCATGTTTTGCTCTCTCACTGACAAATGAAGTGTTGCCCGACAGACAACTGTTGTGAGACATATGGTTAGAATATAATTGAATATTGTAATGCCACTCCGAGCATTCTAGCTCATTCCATTCATCCGTGGCACAGCATAACTTCTTTGGAAATAAGCGGAAATAGGCGTGTTTGTAGATGGCGCTATGTGCTCCGCCATAGGTGGCGCTAGTGTAAACACTATGTTAAGCTATTGGCCAAATTATTAATCCTGGAATTAGGAATGTTGGTCTTCCAGGATGGTATCTTTCGCAGTTCTCACTTAGAAACAATGATCACTGCATTGTAAATGTTAAGTCGTGGCGAAATAAATGCATAACCTGAAGATAATCGTGTGTCAACGTTATTTTCACGTGTCCAAAAACAACCCACACCACACTAAACGCGCTGCCCGTGAGTGCATTCCAGCGGCTCGAGTAAAACTATTTCCTGTCGCAGCCCGCCCAGGTGGCAGCAGGTTTGAGCTCCGACTTCAAGCTGCTGTACCAGTACGCCAAATGCGTGACGGCGGGTGACGGCAGTACGGTGGTGAGGCGAGAGCACAGGGGTCTCAACATGGCGCGATTGTATACGGCTCAGAGCCATCTGCTCTGACTATGTATGTCGAGAGAGTCCTAACTCAGCCCTGGCGACTCTGGCACTGTACGTGGTGGTGGTGTACGTGCCCACTGTGGTACACCGCCACGTACACAGCCACCACGTACAGTGCCAGAGTCGCCAGGGCTGAGCTAGGACTCTCTCGACATATATAGTCAGAGCAGACGGCTCTGAGCCGTTTACAATCGCGCCATGTTGAGACCCCGTGCTTCTCGCCTCATCCACCCGTACTGCCGCACCGCCGTCACGCATTTTGGCGTACCTGTAAGCAGCAGCATTGAGGTCGGAGCTATCAAACCGCTGCCCACCTTGGGCGGGCAGCGACGGGAAAGTCGTTTTACTCGAGCGCTGGGAATTACTCACGGGCGGGTGTGTAGTGGTGGTGTGGTTGTTTTTGGACCGTGAACTAATGTGGCACACGATTATCTTCAGGTTATCATTTATTCGCCACGACTCGACATTACAATGCAGTGATCAGGCGGTATCTAAGGTGGAACTGCGAAGATAACCACTGGAAGACCAACATCCCTAATTTCTGGATCGACCATTTTGCCAATGGTTTAACAAAGTGATAACACTAGCGCCACCTATGGACGGAACATTAGCGCCATCTACAAACACGCTTATTTCCGCTTATTTCCAAAGAAGTTCTGCTGTGCCACGGATGAATGGAATTAGCTAGAATGCTCGGATTGACATTACAATTAGCAATAATGTTCGAACTTATGTCTCACAACAGTTGTCTGGCGGGCAACACCTAATTTGCCAGTGAGAGAGCAAAACATGATACAAAATTTGAAAAAACGAAAGCACAAATCCGAGATGAGCGGTCAGAAGAATTCAAAATAAAATTGTAAAATTGTCTTGATTGCATCGTAATCAGCAATACATTTGGCATCTAAAACTCTTGTGCGCTAAGGCGTTATGTGCAAATGGTCTAAAAGGGCCCGCCCTAATAGCCAGTGACCTATATGCTTAAACTGAACCCGTGTGACCCATATGACTGCTGCGTGACACTTCTGACCCACGTACCCTATGTTATCGGCAGTTGGCGTACGGTAACGCCGACAGTCTGTACCTGTTCGCTGCCACGGGAAATCACAACTTTCTCCTGGAGAGGTACCGCTGCCTGGTCGGCATGGAGAACTACGATGGCGACAAGTAGGTGGCGCGCTACACTTGGCTGAGAGAGGACACTTGTCTGAGAGGAAACTGTCGACAGATAGACCACGGATTGACCGAGCATCTGTTTATCTCCGAATTACGTCAATGTTTGATACTTAGGAATATCTGTTCATATATTATGCTTATTAACACTGAATAACAGTTACAGATTGCAGGAAGACTCAAAGAACTTAAGCCCAACATTCCTTTTTTGTTAACCTATTTGTATGTCATTTCCTTGGTGTCCTCAATCATTCGTATTCGTATTTAATCGCCATGTAATGCCAAGTTGACGGCATTGCAAGTGGTAAAAAAGTTGTCACCAACGAAATATCGGATCAAGGTGATGGGCGGCATTGGCGCATCCAGAACGGGTAGTTTGGGGGGCCAAGTCCGAAGTCCCACACAATTCTGAACAACAATTGTTTTTCGCTTGCTTTGTATTGTATTGATAGTCGATTAAAGCAATATTTCCTTAGTAAAAATCGCTGATATTTTTCAATGTTAGAAAATGTGTCAATTTCGCGCCCATTTCAAGCGGTAGTGGGGGTGACGTCATGGTCTGCTAAGTCCGCCTATGGTCGCCGGAGGGGTGAAAGCATGCTTGATTTATCACAGCTCCTGGACACTTGTTTTTAAGTTCAATATTTACATATTATTGGAATTGTTTCATCTTCAAATTGAGATGGTTCTAGTGATACACCATGTAGGTGACAAAAGATAATACAGAAAATTAAATCAAAATGACATTATTTTCATTTTAGGTTTTTGTCTATCGATGAGCTTTGGGCTTTAGCCAAAACACAGCATGGCTGGTATGTTAAACTCAATCTTTAAATTTTGCCTTTTGTTCTATAATTCATCGGTAATCTAACTTACTATTTAAAGAAAGTTGTCTGTCAACTCACTTGTGACATTTGGTTGCCGAGATGTAGGTCCAGTATTGCAACGATATTTTGTAGGTAATTTCGTGGACGGAACAGGGGTGCACGTGTGAACGTGCAGTGTGACCCAGAGTTTCACCTGTGCAACATCGACAGTGGTGTGGTCTCAAACCACACACAAAAATTTAGCTTAATCGGTCCAGCCGTTTCTCAGCTATAGCAGGATAACGTTTTCTGACATCCCTGACGCGGCACGTGTCACGCGCCATGCCGACTCCTCAAGTGAGACGAAACATGTCAACAACATGGAATGGTGCTATAAGATGGCGAAGTCCGCTAGCAAATCGGATGCGGGATTCCAAAGATATAAGCTTCTGAAAAGCGTTATGGTCGGGCTGAGCCGTTCGGCTGCTTATGTGTTCGAAAAATCCGGTATTCGGTGAGGACTCGCTGTGCTCGTTTTTTGCCTTGATGCTGCCAAAATGTCAGGATAAGCGCGTTTTTCGAAGAATTTCAATTTATACTGGCAAAATGTCGGTATAAATTGAAACACGTGTATGTTGATGGGCACCGTCCAGATTTCAATTTATACTGACATCCGTGAAAGTCAGCATCAAAGGTTTTATCCTGACATTTGTATTTGTAATGAATCAACTATGTGTTATGGTCGGTTGACAGTATTCTCAGAAACCTTTTTTCCTTCCCTTGCAAATTTATGGTAGCAAATATGTAAGCATGAAGTATTCTATGCTCAACATTATGCTGACAAAATGTCAGGATAAGCGCGGTTTTCGAATAATTTGATTTATTAATAGCCACAGAACGCGTGTTTGAAGGGTTTTTGTGGTTCACCCAAATTTTCGTCGTCACGAACAATCTTTCCAATTTATCTTGACTCGCTTGATGTCAGGATAAAAATGTCAGCATAAACGTGTCAGGATAAAAATGCACGAAATAAATGGTGTCAGGATAAACCGATAAAAAAATATGTGTGCGCACTTTGCGGTCGCTCGTAAGAAATTTAGCAGATTATAAACAGCTGTATTCAACAAATAAAAACTAAAATTGCATTAAATTAACTTGATTAAAGAAATGCACATAATCGGTGTTGGCAAAATGCATGTTTGTTGGTATAATCATGGATGAGAAATACCCTATTTCTCATCTCATCCATGGTATTTCTCATCCATGGTATAATGTGCACAAAGGCATTGTATTCCCATGGTTGATAACAGCTGATTTGGCTAATGCACAATGGTTTGGGCTTTTGAAAAACTGTAGGTATCAAAACTTCGTCTTTCATAATGAACGTCACTAGGCCAGATAGATGTGTGGTCTGTTTCATTGTACAACTGACCAGTCTCCAGGGAATCATCTGCTCTCCACTACCAGCAACACAAAGCAAAATTACAACATTGGTGGCATGAAGCCAACATTTTACATTCGTCCACAATGCTGAAACTGTGCAAGCCTATACAGACATGGCTATTTTTAGGTTAACCAGACATTGTTTGGTAAACCTGATTTTTAAGCACCATGAATTCAGAAAAAATACCTCATCGA
Organism: Semibalanus balanoides; assembly: GCA_014673585.1. NCBI lineage: Eukaryota > Metazoa > Arthropoda > Thecostraca > Balanomorpha > Balanidae > Semibalanus > Semibalanus balanoides. The sequence continues at coordinate 272,324 of VOPJ01006357.1, forward strand.
TCCCTTGCTTTAATGCATTATCCCAAAAGCAGAAGACAGGCAACACAACAGTAAATAAACCTTTATGCCATGTTGCTCTCTGTCTAAAGAATCTTGCCCTCCAATTCGGTCCTAGATGGTTATAAGCACTGAACTTCTGTTTGAAAAACCTTAGTAAAAGGGTATTGTAACACAATATCTTGGACCAGTCCCTTGGCAAAGTTCCCATCCTAGTCATGATTGAATGAGGGGTTACAAACAGTTACTAGAATGAGGGGTTACAAATAGTTACTAGAATGAGGGGTTACAAATAGTTACCAAAGTTACTGTAGGAATGCCAAGTGAGCATGTAACTTCGATCGATACCAAAGTGAAGTTACATGCTGACAGTGGGAATTTCAAGTCAGCATCTAACTTGACGTTGTTATCCTAAATTAAACAGAATGGCTTAAATATAATAGGTATCCACACCCATGACGCTGAAAATGGAACAAAAACAAAACAGCTTCCATCTGCAGCACATTTGTAGCAAACGCGCCATATACACTCCTTACGATTCATCACACCCGGTGATGGGCGCCGCCATCTTGCCGACTACTGGCAGCAAACGGCGGGACAGCTTCCTCGATTCCCCTTTTCGGCGCGGAAGTCCTGGTGCGAAAAACAGTCTAGAGCGCACTTTCCCGGGAATTCCCCGGAATCCTCGCAGGAATGTGCGCAAAGAACGCGGTGCTAAAGAAGACCACTTACGCTCCAACCAGTTGAGATCATAGCACCGGTCTTCACAAGACGACCGGTGCTATGAACACAATGGAATTTTGCTCTGGTCTTCGCTGACGAGCGCTGTCAACTAGACGGCGACCACTGCAACGTACTAAATTCTCTCAGCTTTTGTTAATAAAGTGAGATTTGCTGCGAATCATAATGTAATGCATAATCCTGAAATGGAATTGATGGCAATTTAATGAGGAATTGAGTACGGTGGTCTCTGAAGATTGTTACTATGGTTAAGCATTACAGCTATCTATTTAGTGACATTTGACTTCATTTGACCATAGTCATAGCAGGGGGTCGTCGGGACACAAGCAAGTGGTCGATGACGTGGTAAGCAGGACATCAACTGTTTCACCCCGGACCCTACCTTTTCTTCCGATACTTGTAATTGTATGACAGTACACTTGAACCCGGACCGCGAATATGTTTTGTATGCATCGAAGTTTGTTTTCTTCTTCTTTTTTTAGTCCAAATGTTTTGCATGGATATCTTTATGAGATCAGGACCTGCGCAAAGCAGAGCTTGTTGCACAGGTCCTGACCTCACCACCCGATCGCGCAATTCCTGTTGGCCGGCAAAATTCAGAGACGAGAGATATAGGTTCCTCTATATCTCACACCATTGTGCCACTGAACTCGATACAAGCTTGTCCAGTGCCAGGGTTCGAACTCATACCCTGTCTGTAGCTGTACGAATTTTTGTGTCAACAGTGTGCTGCACGTGTCAGCCATGTACCAGAACACCAAGGCGCTCTCCTGTCTTCTGGAGACGATATCGGGCCTGCCAGACGAGCTGCGACGTGCTATGGTCGACAGCCCGAACGCAAACCGACAGGTGAGAGCTTTTATCGCAGTCATTCGGAACGCAAACCGACAGGTGAGAGCTTTTATCGCATTATTCGGACACAAACCGACAGGCGTGAGGCTTTTATTCGGCAAGTCATCGAAGCAAACCGACAGGTGAGAGCTTTTTCGCAGTCATTCGGAACGCGTAATACCGACAGGTGAAAGAAGCTTTTATCCGCACTCATTCGGTCGCAGTCATTCGGAACGCAAACCGACAGGTGAGAGCTTTTATCGCACTCATTCGGAACGCAAACCGACAGGTGAGAGCTTTTATCGCACTCATTCGGAACGCAAACCGACAGGTGGTAGCTTTTATCGCACTCATTCGGAACGCAAAGCGACAGGTGAGCTTTTATCGCAGTCATTCGGAACGCAAACCGCAGGTGAGAGCTTTTATCGTACTCATTCGAGAACGCAAACCGATCAGGTGAGAGCTTTTATCGCACTCATTCGGAACCGCCGAACCGACAGGTGAGAGCTTTTACGCACTCTGTATCGGAAACGCAACCGACAGGTGGTAGCTTTATCGCACTCAATTTCGAACGCAAAGCGACAGCGGGTGAGCTTGTTATCGGAGTCATGTCGAACGCAAACCGACAGGTGAGTCATTATATTGCAGTCATTCGCTCCTGTAGTCAATGTATGACACTGGTTTTTGTTCTTCTGCAATCACTAAACCCCGCTGGTTTTTCGCAAAAATGCACGCCCACTTTACCGTGGTAAGTAACGCGTTTTATAATCCCAAAAGCTTGAGCTTCGGCACCTGGCACAAGACACCAGTGTCTTACTGCTGTACTGTATCAGCTATACTACTGTACAGCTGTACTACTGTATCAGCGGTACTACTGTATCAGCCGGCCGCTCAACGTGTCCGTCCGCCTCTGTGAAACACCAACTTCCGCTCCCCAGACTCCGCTACACCTGGCCGTGCTCAAAGGCGACCTGAAGTGCGTCCAGCTGCTGCTGCAGGCCGGAGCACAGAGCCACCTGGTGGACGGCGCGGGAAACACGGCCGTCCACCTGGCGGCGCAGGCGGGCAGCGGCGACGTGCTCTCGGCCCTGCTGCAGCAGCTGCGGCAGCGCGGCCAGACGGCACGGCTGCTGCAGCAGGCCAACTACCGCGGCCTCAGCGCGCTGCATGTGGCCGTCCAGGCGGGACAACAGCAGACGGCCAGACTGCTGTGCGAGGCAGGCGCCGACGTCAGCGCGCCCGATGATACGGAGGGACGCTCTCCTCTGCATCTGGCCGTCCAGACCAGGAATGTCACCATGAGCAGGCTGCTGCTGCGGCAGGTTAGTGTGCAAGGACTATACATCAGATTATGGGGACGGCGAGGGAGGTAGAGGCTGGTTAACATGCACGAGGGAAGTCGTATGTATCATGCTATATATCTGGTTACACTACGTAGAAGCAGACGTGTACTCCAAACATGTATTCTCCAGTTGATTGTATTCTCCAGTTTATCTCTTAACCGTCGGACGTAGAGGCGCAGCCAGCAACGTTAGGACATGAGCACTCCTTGACAAATCCGACGTCCTCTTGCTGCCACATCTAACTGTTGATTTGGCGCGCCACCAGGGCGCGGTGGTGGACGCGCCGACGTTTGGCGACGTGACGCCTCTGCACGTGGCCTGTAAGCTGGCAGACCGTCGCCTGGTGGCTCTGCTGGTCTCCAGTGGCGCCGACCCGGGCCGGCAGAGTGTGGAGCGCCAGCCGACGGCCGGCTCCGGCACCGAGAGTGGAGATGATGAGCCCGACGAGAGGGACGCCGCCGAGGAGGAGGAGGCCGACAACAGGCTGGACGCGTACCTGTACGCCGAGATGGCTGGAGACCCGACGGTGGGTGGAGGGCGGGGAATTGAAACCCGGACGAGAATGGAGAGTAGGACATTTGGTCACTGAAAGCCGGAGGGTTAGGAGGTCAACCCGCGCCCCACTGGGCCTCTGATTTCCTCGCCGACGAGGGGGGGTGGGGGGTGGGGTGTTTGAACACCCCCCCCCACTCCTCTACCTCGGCTCCTACGCACGTAAGAATCGAAATACAAAACACTTCGACCTTTATCGACAAATTATTTCGAACTATTTCATACTTTTTGTTTTCGCTTTACGTCAAAACTCAGGTCAACAGAGGTCATCGAACGTCAAATTTCCATTTTAGGACATTCTTCGTCCAAGGAAACCGCCCAAGTATCTCGAAACCTATGCGTATCTAGAAACGAACCGTTCAAAAAACAATCGCTACCATTTGAATTTGCAATCGCATGTATGTCATGTCCTCAAAATTGACTCTCAGGTCATCTTAGCTCTCGGGCATTAAAAACAAATAATGATAATTTTGACAGAAAAATATTTTTTGTGCGAAATAACTTCTCATTATTTGACGAATAACTTCATCACTTCAAGTGGTGACCCAAGTGGTGGTATGTTGCCAGTATCAGGAGATGTGTCTTGACGAGACAAACACATTGGTCGGCACAGTAGCACTTCGCTATCTTTATTTGTTTAGACGTATGTTGACAAAAGAAGGTTTGGTGACCTCGGATGACCCTTAGACATGACACTCAGATGACGCGTAAAGGGTCTCTGAGCAAAACCTGCACTTGGATCAAACATAATATCCTATTATAACATTGTCTAGAATGAAATGGACTGATATCGTTTTGAAGTTTTCGAAAAAGAAAGCATTTGAAAATTTATCCATTTACTTCGGAAGCATTCGCTGAACCCGAAAGGCATAGGGAGGTCACAAAATTGACCCGACCTCAGGTCACCGATATCAAAAATCCAAGATATACATTTTGTAGATGCTGATGACTTAATGTATTCCTAAAAGTTTGATATCGATCCGTTAGAAACTGTGGTCAGGCACGATCATGGCAAACTGTTTTGTAGTAAGGTCACTTGACTGATCCTTGTGACTGACCTAACGCCGATAGCAAACTTAAAATTTTCGCAAAATGTGCGGAAAGGATCAATGATTAGTTATGCCAAATTTGGTGGCGCTACGCGCCGCCGTTTTTTCGTTATCTTGAAAAAAAACAGGAGGGGGGTGTTCAACCCCTCCCCCCAGTGCATGGGGCGCGGGTTAAAATAACTTTTTTAGATCCTGATGTCTGTTGGTTGTTTTAACACATTGTTTTCAAAAATGCTCTTCGTGTCTTTTCAGTAATTGTATTGTTTATCGCGAATGACAGTTATTATAAGTCGTGACCTTGGACTCTAGCGTACAAATCGACATTCCATTCCCAGTACTCTCCACCTTGATCCAGTCGTGCCGTGTTGTGACATCCGCGTGTATGTCTGTCTGTATTCAGCTGGAGCAGATTCTGCGTGGTCGCGTCCAGCTGCCGGCCGATGACGACACAGAGGAGGACCAGCAGCAGCAGCAGCAGCAGCAGCAGCAGCAGCAGCAGCAGCAGCAGCAGCAGGTGGCAGTGGCAGCGGATGCCGTGGCGCCACCAGCCGCCGTGGCCGCCGGCAAGAAGGGCGACATGGACAGCGGCATGGACAGCGGTCTGGGCATCACCCAGGAGCTGAGCTCGGCCTGCGAGCTGAGCTCCGCCGCTGACCTAGGTGGCGCCACCGGCGGACAGAGGACAGGTCAGTGGCGGCACTGGCCGGACCAGACTGGGCGACTCCGATGATCGGCAGCGGGACAATCACAACATGTCTGGCAAAACAAAACTTGTTTGGCTCGCTTCGATGTGCTTTTAGAACTTATTTTCAAAACAATGTTTTATCAGTACAATATTCTAGCGTATCGCTCACACTATGTTAGCCCGGCATTGGCTTTGAGCCCGGTCTCCAGCCACCTTCCATTGGCTGGGAAGGGGGCGCTTTACGCCCCCCCCCCCACACACACACACTAACTCCCGAACTAACGGTCCGATTTGAACGCGACATGCGGTGATCAAAAGGTCTCAACGAGATGAATCTAACTAATACCTTACATTTGCCTTTCAATGTCATAGGTCGGGTGAAGGTCAGGTCAAAGGTAAAACTTAAAGTATTTGACTGTATATGGGCCATACTTTCCATTCTAAGCCTACGATTGCGTCCATGATCGCATTAAGTGGTCTTAAGGGTATAATACACATCCTGCATGAGCTAACGTGAAATCGTTGACAAAGGTCAAGGTCAATGTCATGTGACAAAAGGTTACTATGCACTAAATATCTACGAAAGTCATAATACATATGTTGTATGGTTTATTTTACACTATAATTCGAAAGTGTTAGTCATGTTACCAGCAGACTTCACTAACGTGAAGTTAGTGTCAAGTTCAGGTGAAGGTAAAACGTTGAAGTTAGTAAATATAAATACAAATGCTTATTTGCTAACCAGTTTTGAGTCAGAAATACACTGCTGAGAATTATTTGTCTGCATCTGGTCATGACAAGCCAAAAAAACGCAATTCAAAATATGAAATTAGTTAGGACCCATACTTCGGGAGCCATGACTCAGTCATTTTTTTTCGTGTATTTTAATTTCTACAATATGTATTCTGTTTTTCTTTTTCTTTTAATATTTGCCAAACTTGATTTTGAAGACATTTTCCGATTTTTTTATGTGAAAGTACACTTTTTATATAAAATCCGAACCAATCTTTTTGTAGCCCTTGCAGTTGTCTATTTTGACGTTTTCTGATGGCATTGTTGACAAAAATAACCTGTTCAAGTTAATATGGTATTTCCGTCAAACTCGTGTGTAGTGACATTACCAAATTTGCTATACCTCAAACAAATTTCGACGAAAGTGTTTCTACGTAATTGCCTCGTTTTCGCACGGAAGTCGTACAATTGATCAATAATGTATTCGAATTGTTTACTTTGATATCTCAACTGCTTGTTTTGCTATTTCGAAAGTTCATCAGTGGGAGTGTTAGGTACCCCCCGCAGTCAATGGCGGGCTAAGTAGCTACACTTCTGCTACACGTGTGACATGTTTCCCCAGACGGTGTCGGCCTGCCAGAGTCGGCCGTTCGGCGTCTGTCCTCGCTGCTGGACGGTCCCAACGGTGCGTGGCGCACAGTGGCCGACCTGCTGCAGCTGGATCAGGAGACTGGCCAGCAGTCAGCAGACAGTCCCACCGTCTACATACTGCGCTGCGTCAAGGTCAGGGACGGCTCAAGGTCGGGGGTGGGTCGAGGCAGGCACCGCTCAAGGTCAGGGATGGGTAACCCGCGCACTGCAGGGGGTTCGCGCTGAACACGAACTGCAGGGGGATGATTTTTGCCCCCCTCCCATGAGATCTCGAAAACTACGCAACGTAGCGACAAGCGAAAAACAACATTAGATAGCTCGAGACAAGCTCTAATGAAAGTATATTAGTATTTTCTTAGATCAAGTCAAAATTGAGGTCACTAGTCATAGGTGTAGGAGCCGGGGCAGGGGAGGGAGCAACTGTTTTTGAGCGGGGAGGGGGCAACGCCCCCCCCCCATTTTTTAGTCTTAATACCTGGTCCAAAACTACGAGGCATAGCCCACGACCACCAGGGGACGGGTCGGATCCGATCCCCCATCGGTTATTCCTAAATAACTTCCGATGCGTGGCAGATATCGATGTAATACTTGGTTTACCTTCGCGTACATTAATTTTACGTTATCTATGAAAAATAGCAGTTGCGTCGAACAAAATGAGATATATCGACTTAATTGACGTCAGTAGGTAGTTATTTTCTGTCGAAATAGCTAAATGTTGGTAAAATCGCAAAAATATAATTTTGAAACAAATCGCAAAAAAACACGCACATTTGAACACGATAAATTGGCTATCTCAGATTTTTAAAAATATCCCAAATTGTCATTTTTAAAAATTTACTATATATGTTTTTTCCCCCAACTTTAAATGAGTTCCTACGCCCCTGTCACCAGTGGTCATCAAAGGTTGGATTTTCCCGTTTTAGGGCTCTGCACCAGAAACCCCAAATATCTCGAAAACTATGATAGTTGTGAACAAATTATTGAAAAGCAATCGAAAGCTCTTGAAAAATGCAACAAACGAATTGTCCTCAGATTCTAGATAAGTTCAATAGTTAAGGCTCCAGAGTTCATGATAGGTCAAAAAGTATATTTTTGCCAAAGCAGGTTTTCGTAAATAACATTTTACTTAACAAAGATAGGAAAATAATATTGACGCCATTGTGTTTGTCTCGTCAAGGCGCATTGAAGTATGTGAATGGTGATCTGTTTAGGTCAACTGATAAATTTGACCTCAGTTCAAGATCATTTGATGACCCAGGTAGGTCATGTTGCATATGGGGTGACGCAAATCGACGAGACAAACATATTTGTGTCACCCGATCGTCTCTTTCTGCTTTTACTGTCATTATTTAATGAGGGGTGCAGAACCAATGATTGATGAACAATACAGATAACCTCCAGATATGCAACTTTATAAGCGACGATTTGCTGGCAACATATTGCACCACCGGATACAGTCATAGTCATCAAGCTAAAGTAATAGATTCGAAAAGAACTTGGGGCAAATTGACCACAATTGCAAATGTATACGTGACATAGGAAGCATTTATATTTTTCCGTTCACTTGTAATGGGAGGTCAGGAAATTGACCGGACCTTTGGTCCCCGATGCGAAAAATCCAAGATATACCAATTGTAGGTACTCAACAACCTTATGGAATCGTCCAAGTTTCAAATATTTCTAAAAAAGACTGGCTTTGGCACGTAACAAACATTTTTGGATGTAAGGTCACTTGACGTGACTTAATGACATGACCTGAGATGACGTGAAGTTAAAACTTTGCCAAAGTGTGGGTAATTGATGCCCAAACAGGTGTTCGAAATATACGAAAACGCCGCCGTTTTTCCGCTACTCATGAAAAACCTGAGGGGGTTGAAATGATCCACCTGCAGTGCGGGGGTTAAGGCATGGAGAGGGTCAGGGAAGGGGACCGGTCAAGGTCAGTGAAAGGTCAAAGTCGGGGGTTGGTCATGTTCAGGTACTGGTCAAAAATGAGGTACCGGCCAAAGTTATGGAGAGGTCATGGTCAGACACCAGTCAAGGTCAGGGACCGGTCAAGGCCATGGTCGTTTTTTAACTCGGCATTGGCTGGGGTCTCAGCCGAACGCCATTGGCTGGGGGGCGAAAAACGCCCCCTCGTTATCTCCCGAACCAATAATCACAGCGAGACGCGCAAGACGGCAATCGAAANTGGACGCGTGTGTAAACACAGCAGAACCAGAGCAACCAGACTTTCAAGTTAACACAAGCTTTAAGTGAGACGCATCTAAAGCATGCACGACATTTTCAAAATAAGATAGCATGTCAGGTCTCGGTCAGGCCAAAGGTCGGAGTATGTTTTTTTTGTTAACCACACCTTCCGTCCAAAGCCTTATATTGAGACCATTATCGCACAAAGTGCTCTTAAATGTATAATGCATCTCCCGCTTCAGCTTAAGTGAATTTGTAAGCAAGGGCATGGATCTCATCCATGGCAAAGGTCAGGTCACAAAAGGTCACTATTTGCAAGAGATTCACGAAAGTCATGCGACGCATGTTTTATGGGTTATCTTACACTTACAATTCGATAGCAGGAGCCATTTACCATTTAAGTCAAGGTCAGTTCACAAAGTCAACATTTTATATTGGTTAATCTAAATATAAAGGCATGCTTCTAGAACAGTTGTGTTAAAAAATTATGATTCGGATGGCTGGCATGATAGACATAATTGTCAAAAATTGTGTAAAAATGATCAATAACATGCCAAAATATATTTTAGAGTCAAACCAAATTATTCAATTTAAAAAAGACAAGCTTTCGATATCCCTATCATCCTGATGATGATAGTGATATCGAAAGTTTGTATTTTTCTAAATTAAATAATTTGATTTGACTCTAAAATATATTGTGGCATGTTATTGATCATGTTTACACAATTTTTGACAATAATGTCTAAAAATACAGCGGTTGCATTTATTTTTCCGTATCTGGAATTAGGAATGAGGATTGTTATGGACACGGTGGGGAGACTTGGCAGATGTTGCAGCCCATATCATGTTACCCACTTGTCATCAAAACTCAATACTTCATTTTACTTGTTTCTGGTTTGTTTGTTCTGCTATGTTTATCGTATCTTGTTTTAAATTGGCTTGATGTTCTTGAACCTTTGTCCTTTTCATAAACCTTTGTTAAATCCTTTTGTTAAAGGGAAATAATCGCCTTTTCCCACAAAAATGAAGTTGACTTGAAATCGAGACGAGACAAAAATATGTTGTAAATTCATCACATTTTGCATAAAAATATTCCCACCGAAATATATTTCAAGCTAAAATTGATGAGCGTTCCACACTTTAAATGACTGGTACTTGCAAGCTGCTTGCAAGTACTTTTGGATCTCATCAAAATACAGGCTTTTCTTGTATTGTTTTCTTATGCAATGGAATGGAAAAAATATTTTGAATCCTGCCTGTTTCGTATAATATGATCGTTCATCCTATACATTTGACAGACATTGAATAAACAAGGAAACCAAATTAGCAGTTCAACTTGGCCCTCTATGGCGGCCTAGTAGTACTGGTTTTGAAATTGTTTCATAAATTATCAGCATTACAAGCTTTGTATAAATCTGTATCTGGCTGTATACAACACTATGGTTTATATTATCATAGCAAAAAATCATTTTCACCCCAAAAATGGACAAACAATTAATTATTAACAAATAGCAATTAAATCGGAAAACCAACTTTGCAACCAACGACGGCCTTTTTAGTGTCGGCGTTTGTTTCAGGGACATTGTCCAGGGTCGCACAGATTTGAAACACCACGCTTCAAATAGTGATGGGAAAACTCTGCTCATGAATTTTGAAAGAAGTATATGAACTTGCCTTTAATTTGTAAAATTGTACGACATTGAATAAGGAAATGGTTTTATTCAATCGCTACATTTAAATTAAATCATTTTTATACCATAATGGAAGTCTAATAAGTTGTTGCTTACAAAAATACAATGTGATTATTTCCCTTTAATACCTTTCCGGGAGATACAAAATCCTCTCTTCAGTGTTCGAAGACGCGGCTTGTACAGCTTTAGATAGTCCCGTTAGTGTATCTGGTAACTAAAGGCCAAACACTTTATCTTCGAAAAACTACGTCATGAGTTACTTATAGTTGGGAGCCATAAGTTAGTCAACAATAAATAAATTGCTTTGAAATTTGGTGTGGATGTCGTCCATTACGCGTTCTCTCACATATGTTCCTGCGAATGACGGAAATCATATTTACATACAAAATTAAATGAAAATCACATTTCTTCAAAATGGCTGTCTCGGATTGCGAATTTGGGTATTGACCCCTTGAAAAAAATGTCTAAAACTATTTTTTTAGTAAGTTGAAGGTCAAAAATTATATAGCTATTAAATTATACTATTTGATTGTAAACTTACTAAAAATCAGTTGTAAACATTTTTAAGGGTCAAAACCCTAAACTTCGCAAATCCAAGACACCATTTCGAAGAAATATGGATTCCATTCTTTGACGTTGGTGTTTCAAGTGCTTGAACATATAATCAGTGGCGGATCCAGCAAGTCTTCAAGGAGGGGCATTTGTCAATTGCAGTGGTTACCCTACCTATACCCAAATCTGAAACTCCGACGGATTTGTCCACTATATTTTGAGGGTGCCCCTATTTCCAGCATTTTTATTTGGCAAAAGTGTTAAGGACCCCTCAGGTCAGCCAGAGTGCCCCCCTCAGCCGGCCAGAGTGCCCCCTGAGCTGGTAAGAGTGCCCGCTCAGACGACAAGAGTGCCCCGCAGCGGCTTAGTAGTGCCCCTTCAGGCGTCAAGAGACCCCTCAGGCGACAAGAGTGCCCCCTCAGCGGCCAGAGTGCCCCTTCAAGTTCGAGGCCCAAATGGGTCATGGCCCCCTGACCCCCCCCCCCTCTGATCCGCCACTGCATACAATTCTACGTATGTTCCCACATTTATGCCGTTTTTTCAGGTAAAATATTACAACGTTATAAAATATATATAATATATTATATATCAATCTAAAGCATATACTTTACCATACCAAATTGAAAAGGGCCACTTTGATATGGGCCCCCCCCCCCTCTCCGTCCGTCGCCTATCCTTTGTTTGCTCCACCAGCTTAGATGCAAATTGCAATAGCTGTAAGCCAAGAACTTGTCTGGCTCAGGTCTTACAGGCCGCGGCCAGGTCTCAACTAATTTGCCGTTTAAGTAACTCGTAGCTCCTCAAACTTCTGTGCTCTTCTCCAAATTGCCAAAGCATCCTGTCAGCTCTGCGCAGGACCTACGCTGTGCATTTGAGGCATTCACCGTGTGGGTGTCGGACATTGGCTATGCATATGTAGCATTGATGCGCTATAGAGCTGTTCACTCTGACGTCACTGGTGGAAAGTGGTTGCAACAGCTGACTGCGCTAATGTTAAAGGCCATAGGGAATATTTTTTTACCTATATTGTGGAAGAATGGCATTCGGTTATGCGATGAAAACTTGTTTTATGGGTAATTTGTATTTGTCCTCATTTTTAGCACGCAAAACATGCATTCAGTAAAAACAAGCAACGCCACATTTGACGTTTAAATATTAAGATGCGGTTTTGGCGCAGGTGCTACATTCTCAAAAGCGTAAGCAATGTCGTCTTTTAGTTTTAGTTGCGCCGAATACAGTTCATAATATGGTGTAGGTGACGAGTAACATCAATATTTGTATAGTATTATTAACTTTAGGTTGTCTTTCGTTACATTTGTTACCATGAACGCATTTTTCAAGGTTTACCAAATTTGATTGAACAAGAGGAAAGTTATTGGCCAGTGGTAACTTCATTGGAGGCATGTCGATGTGTTAAGGTGAACTAATAACCACTCAAATACGTAATTCCGAGTTGGCTTGTCATTGAGAAATTAGTTTATTAGTTGGGAAAAATGAGGAAAAAAGTACATTACCAGAAAAATAACTTTTCATCACATAATCGAACGGCATTCTCCCACAACCTAGACAAGAAAATCTTCCCAATGGCCTTTAACATTAGCGCAGTCAGCTGTTGGAATCACTACTAATCAGTGACGTCATGGGAGCTCTACCGAATCATTTCCCTCTAATCCAGCGGTGATCGATCCCATGACGAGCCGCTGCCACTAATGATCCGATGAATTTATGCATTGCGGCACGACTTCTTTTGTTCTTTTTAGCGGTATCGCCACTCAGGTTTGCTCAGCCCCGGCCCCCGATCATAGTTGTGATCACTGATCAGTTCCGATCATAGCTTTGATCAGTCCCAATCATAGAGCTGTGATCAGTTCCGATCATAGCTTTGCTCAATCCCAATCATAGCTGTGATCAGTTCCGGTCATAGCTTTGCTCAGTCACGATCATAGCTGTGATCAGTTCCGATCATAGCTGTGATCAGTTCCGATCATAAATTTGATCAGTTCCGATCATAGCTTTGATAAGCTCCAGTCCAATGATAGCTTTGATTAGCTTCAATTATTGCTTTGATCAGTCCTGATCATAGCTTTGAATGATCTGTCCCGATCATAGCTGTAAGCAATTCCGGCTAGTGCACATGCATGCTTATTCGTGGAGCTGTGCCGTAATCCGGAAATCTCAACGCATGTACAGCTGTACTCATTTATTTGCTGAACAGCAATTGAGTGACGCAATACATGTGTACGACTACGTGCTGAACCATTTGTAAATTGCCTTGCCACTATTGATGTTCTTTTGTACGGCTGAGCGCACGCCCAAGGTTTCTAGCAGCAGAGCATTATTGAGCGAACAGACTAAGCAGATTGGGCACGTAAATCGCCGCCATTATCTGGCATCCCTCCCCGGGATCCCATTTGCAGAACACCGACAGCCGATGCACGATAAATGCTGTATCGATTGCGCGGTGAAGTAGCGGACCGTGGTGCTGGCGCCGCTAGCCGCCGAACGCCTGGTAAAGGACCGGCTCTGTAGGCACGCGGAACTTCATTGAAATCGTATCTTATCAATAATTGTGCTGGGCCAAGCTTCACCATGAATATAAAAGCACTGTTTGGAGAATTTCGCTTTGTGGAAATATATGGCTTGATCTGACCTTCCCTATTATATGAGCGAACACTAATGCCACTAGACGGATCCCTGTTGGCCATCGGCTTAAAGCTGTTCCAGTTTGTAAATTAATGTGGCCTGATGCATATGGAGAGGAGATTGGATTGACTGGTTTATTTTACTCAGCGGTCATATTTCTGAACATAAGCTGAGCCGCAAAGGCTGCATACCTCTCGTACCTCTGGTAACGAAATGTTTTTTTACCCGAGGCTACCGACTCCCTAGCGCTCATGTTTAGGATCCCCAGTTGCTATGGTATACTGGTAAGCGGGATGAGTATAAGTGGTATCAGTTTTTTTCCCCTCTGACTGACCTCAAATCCTGTTTGAGTATCGGAATAATAACAGTTTGTGCCTCATACGAGAACACAGCGACCTAGCTTCGGCTATGATTATGACATGGTTATTTGTTTAGAACCATTGTGTCGTGTCAGAACCATGTTATTGTTCCCTGGAAACAGTGCGATGTCTTTGTCAATATTTAATGTTTTTCACTTTGCCCCACAGGAACTAAATGAACAAAAGGAATATGTATCCCGCGCCTCTACCCTTTACGTTTCAACCATCCGGATGGAGGAGAACCCCATCCGAACAGCTCTCAACGTGTGCAAATACCTGGTCAACTCACAGGTAAGCGCTTCTGATAAGCATCGTGAAGACACATCTCGCACGTAGTGCTGTGCTGTTATTTGAATCGTGTGCTAGAAAGAGCCTGCGTTGTTGTAATCATCACTGCGCTGTTGACTGCCAGGCTGAAATTGTATACCATCGTGCATCAAGCATGATCAATGCTGCTTAGTTAGTTAACGTATAGCGACATGGGATTGAATCACATCAGAAATATAACAGTAAAACGCCTTTTTGGGCGATGACCGAGCGGGCGCGCTCTGGTAAAGCTAAAGCAGATGTGACATGAACCGGTACAGGAGCACACGTGCGCATTGACTGTGTCCCAATCAGGGGCGTAACTAGCATTTTGCGAGACAGGTGCATCCGGTGGGGGAGGGTGTCACAAGGGAGGGGGGTCCACATACATTTTCTGACAAATGACGATACTTCAATAATCGAATTTCAAAAGCTCAAATTTCAGGCCTGAGAAGGCCCATCCCAGGCGTGAGAGGGCCCATTCCAGGCCTGAGAGGGCCCATATCAGGCTTTAGAGCCCATTCCAGGCCTGAGAGGGCCCTCGAAAGGGTTCTTCCTCCTTATCATAGGGCTCTCTGACAGACTAGGAGGGTCCTTGTATTGTGTGAGAGGGCTTTGGATCTGCTTCTCTCATGTTATTGTATAACAACATAAAATGACGGCCGCCAGGCCGTGTCGCTGCAGCCAGGCATAGAGGACCCAGCAAAATCTCCCGGTTGCGGGAGCGCCATTTCAATCATTAGAAACCCTGAGGCTGCAAAATAAAGTGGCCAAAATCCGAGAAGAAAATCGAAATTGGGGTAGGTAAAGTTCGCTCTTAACGGTTTGCCCCCCCCCCCAAGACGGCCGGCTGGATCCGCCCTTGTCTCTCATAACTAAGAACTGAGCCGTTTTCCGATTAAATGAGGAACAACTTACGGCCTATTGCTTTTAACGTTACGTCGTCAGCTGAGTATGCCACGCTATTTTTATGACGTCACACTTAGGTCACATATTAGTGGGATAGTGGTGACCTGATATCTTTTAGTACTACCTAGGGTCCGTATCACACGATTGAACTTATCACTTTGGCTATGACATTGCAACGATTAAAGCCTGCTCCTCACGGCGACCTACTATGGATTTCACACCGCGTGACACCCCGTTTTTTTGGCGATAATTTGTTAAGAAATGGCCGAATCCGAATCAAATTTTTGCACAGTCTATTTCAGCCCAGGCACCGATTTCTGTCCGTATAGTCGGTTAACAAAAAATAAAAACTTATGGTACTTATCATTGACTCGTAACGTTAAGATCTGCCGGTAGACCCATTCCCACAGTAGAGGCTACCGTGACGTAGGCTGTGACCTAAAAAGCACGCGCTATCTTATCGTCACTATCGTCGGTAGTCACGTGCTGTTGAGGTCACAACTCACAGCTTACGTCACGGTAGCCTCTACTGTGGGGTCACTGGGATTTGGTTTATCGAGCAGATTTTAACGTTACGAGTCAATGACAGGTATCATAAGTTTTGTTTTTTTGTTAAGAGACTATACGGACAGAAATCGACGCCTGGGCTGAAATCGACTGTGCAAAAATTTGATTCGGATTCGGCCATCTCTTAACAAATTATTGACAACAAAACGGGGTCTTACACGGTCTAAAATCCATAGTAGTCTCTTCCTTTGGGATGACCAACTGTGGGCACTGCAGAAATACTGCCCGCGGAAAACATTGCCTCTAAAACTCGAAACATCTCATAAAATGGTCGCCTTATGCTCCTTCACACTGTCATTCTCTCAAATGGAAGACCATCGAGACGATCATCACTTATATCCTGTTGGTTATAAAACGTTTGTACGCATTTATGCAGTTGTAGAAATAAGGCTCAGACGATCAATGCCGTGTGTCTGGCATACCCCCAGGGTATCATCGATATGTCTTACATATATTACTCAATCCACGTCAAATCGCACACAACAAGAGGAGTTGCATACTCGATCCTTTCCGACTTCGATGACAATTGGTAAACATGCAGTGTCAAGTGAAAAAACATACATGCCAACACTTAGCTCCGGGTGACCTTAAGGGTCGCATTTAGAGGTCATCCAAGGTCAGGATTTTGTTCTTCCTTTATATCAACCAGATTATTATATCTTCATTGCTAATAGGCTTAGCGGAATACAACTAATATATAATACTCCACAGAGTTGGTCAATTCGGAAAACAGGTGAAAAATCAGATAACCTCAATATGATCTTTGACCTGACGAGGTCAAAATCATAAAATGTATTTTTCTATAAGCTTTCTTGTTCGTAACTAGTCCAAACTTGACGCAATAAATGACAGTAACATCCTCTAAGAACCTGCAAAAAAGAATGGCTGAGACTTTTTATTTTGTTGAGATACCGCCCTTTGAGTATGGTAAGGAAGTTAAACGGAGCAATGCCCCGATGCTATTTTCATGTCGCTTGCCATGATGTGGGTTTATTTGTCCCGATTGACGTCAAAATTGTTGGGTAGCTTCCGTTTGACGAATTCAATCACTTCCCGAGTTTACAGCTTGACCTGACCTCGTATGATCTGGGAATAGTTTATGGCCCACAGATACGTATTACCTATAGGTAATACGGGATTGCATAAATGCTCAGGAGAATAACACATATGCACAGGTGTTACATGTGATGTTTATAGTTTCTATTAAGATCATGACCCCGGATGACCTTTTAGAGATCAACTGAGGTCACTGAACTTTGATAGCCTGATAAGATTGTTTGGCCTCTGGAAGTTTCTAGAACATTTAAGGATGCTGATTTCAAATTTGGCATACACTGTTCTACTGATGATTTTATAATCGAAGGTCTATCACAGTTAGGGGCAAAACGCCAGGAAGTCGTACCCCCCTCCCCCTCTGCACAGTCACGAGGGTATCAGACGTACATTTATTGTGCCACTGGCGCCTGCATTGCTGAACGCCGGCAATCGTTGTGTAACCGTTCTTGGAGGCATCCTTGACGTAACATGGATTTTATAGGCGGTATGAGGACACGACATTTTTTTCCTGTTCACGGATTGGGGAAGGGGTATATCGTGCGATAGCGAGGGGATGGCTGCGCGTGGTGCGGGGAGATTGCAAAACCCGACTCTTGACGTGCTGAGGAATAGGTACTGGCGTCGATATCCAAATGTAATATGTTAAATCATAAACAGCAAGGGACGGTAAGACAACATTAGAATGGCAGTAGGTTGTATTCACTACATCGTATTCACGAGGAATCGACATTTTTGCTACACGTGCCTTCTAGCCCGTTAATGAACCGTTCATAAATTACGTTAGGCTCAGGGGAAAAGGGGGGGGGTCACCAGCCAAAATGAACCATTGTCGATAATCCATCGACAAATGAGTTGGTTGAAGGTATAGTTTGCTGGTGTTAAATAATGTAAATACATTAATTGAAGCGCTGCATCAGACTGCCTAGCGTTAAACGACGAGACGGTGTTATTGCTCTTGCTCACGTTTCGCTGTCTCATTGTCTCATGTGCCGCCCGTGCATACCAAGTGCCGTCTATCTTTTGTGTGCATTTGCGTTCCATTATTTCATTTTGCTTTCAGCGATGCGCGTATATTCCAGCTCCAGCTGATCTGCCAGGCGCGGATCCAGGGGGAGGGCGCTTGGAGCGCGCCACCCTCTGAGCCGGGTCTCGCCTATGGCGCGCCCGTAGGGCGCACCCGGAGGGCCAAATTTTTTGCATTGGGCGCCCTCCCCTGACCGAAATCCTGGATCCGCGCCTGTCTGCTACAAATGGGCGATGGAGAGCATAACTTGTGATGTGTAATACGATGTGTTCGTTTTCAGGTGTACGCCATGGTTGTATCGCACCCCAGCACCGGAGACATCTCCCCGGCCGCCGTCTCCTACACGTCCGGCTTCTACCACATCCCCGTGGTGGGCATCACCTCCCGCGACAGCGCCTTCTCAGACAAGGTCAGACATAACCCCCTTCTACCACATCCCCGTGGTGGGCATCACCTCCCGCGACAGCGCCTTCTCAGACAAGGTCAGACATCACCCCCTTCAACCACATCCCCGAGGTGGGCATCGCCTCCCGCGACAGCGTCTTCTCAGACAAGGTCAGACATCACCCCCTTCTACCACATCCCCGTGGTGGGCATCACCAGGATAACTAGAACACAGGGTACGGTCCCATTTGGCAGCAGCTCTACACGGCATATCTGGCGCTTTTGAGACATGCAGTATATTAACTTATCTTTATTTTTCTTCAAATGACGTCAATTACATTAAAGTATGCTATAATTATTATTTAAAATTAATTTGTTTAAGAAATGTCTAAGCTAAAGTACATTTCAATAATATTGTTAAAATAATTGTGGTAATTTGGTATCAAAATAACCTTTAAACGGTTTTTTTCTTTCTTTAATGACGTCACTTGGTGGATCTACTCAGCGAAGCCACTGAAATTTGAAAGTTTCTAAAAACGCGATCGGCTTTTTCAAAAATAACTTTTGATATATGCAGTGATATAGTAAAACGATTTCACCATGTGGTTTTTCTCGTCGAGACGCTCTAAATATATTTGGTGACAGTTAGGTAATATCCGAAAATTGACCTAGCCTGAAAGGTTCAGGTCAAGGTCAAATTATATATGAATTGATTCTTTGACAAGTCCAATACAATGGTAAAAACCACATCGCTTTATCTTGATTTGGTAAAGAGTTATTGGGCAGAAAACCATACGTTGACCTTGGGGTCACTGAGTTCAACCTTGTATGAGGTCAAAGACAGAAAGGTGACGTAGGGCCTTGCACTTGGCAGCAGGAGTGGTGATTCGGTGAATACTTGGTCAAAATTAAGCGATTTCCTATGGATTTAGGCGTGTTTTAATTTTTGCCCATTGACTTATAATGGGAAGGGTCACGAAGCCTACCTGACCTTAGGTCACCGATATGAAAAATTCGAGATATACACATTGTAGGTACTTATCACTGGATACTCTACTGGGAGTTTCAAACTGTTCGCCTTATAATTTTTGTTGTGGCACGACCGCAAACATGTTTGGATTTGGGGTCACTTGACTTGACCTGGAAAGACCCGATGTCAAGATTTCCACAGTATGTGTGTTATTAGTTTCTTAACAGCTGTGCCAAATTTAGTGACGCTGCGTGCTGTCGTTTTTCTGCTATTTATTAAAAACCTCGGTGGGAGGGTGGCGGAAATCAACGTGAGTATGCGTTCTAGGGATATGCCCTTTCACACAAGACCATATTTAACATGCTTCCATGCAAGCCAAAGGCAAAGTGGACCCTGGTATCGATAGACAAGGGATGTGACTTTCGTATGGTTTGTTTACTTTGTTCGTATCTCCTCTAACTCATCGTTTATTCGAGTTTGAAATTTGTCCAAAATTACTGTACCTTCCATAGGGTTAGCATTAGTGAAGGGATAAAAAATAAAACTTCACGCTTTGGTGACGTCACCAAAAGCTGGAAGCCTACCTAATGCCCTTCGACTGGGGGCCGGGCATCACCTCCCGCGACGCGCCCTTCTCAGACAAGGTCAGACATCAACCCCCTCTACAACATCCACCGAGGTGGGCATCACCTCCCGCGACAGCGCCTTCTCAGACAAGGTCAGACATCACCCCCTTCTACCACATCCCCTTGGTGGGCATCACCTCCCGCGACAGCGCCTTCTCAGACAAGGTCAGACATCACCCCCTTCTANTTTAAAGTAAGTGCATTAAAGGAAATAGTTCACCTTCAACATGGATTTTGAGCTGAGATAGCAGTTTTGTAGCCAGTGTTGAAAAACCTCTGTCTGCAAGTTTTCTGGGCTGAAAAGGCTCTCCAGCCGAATATATTTGACTTTTTGTCGATGGAATGTTGGGCCATAAATAAAGAATGTCAAGAATGTTGGCCCTATGCACCTGGGCAGAGGCTATGCAGTCAGCTTGCAGCTGGAGTTGGGTGTCTCTGAGCTAACAAGCGAAGGGTGCCTCTAACCGGTTCCCGGGGACAATGACGAGGTAAAAGGCTGGCTATACTCTTATCCAGTGTGTGAAGTTTTGAATCACCTGCGTCAGCAGTGTTTCGCTATTGTCCCCGAGAACTGGTTAGGCGCACCCTTTGAACGTTAGGACACCTGCACAGAGAGTATGCATATCAGTTGGGCAAACTGCAAGGAGCCAATCTATATATATTGATTAATCAATATTTAGATTGTGACATCAAAGTGGGTAGGAGCAATGCCCTTAAAAGGAGTGCTAATCAAAATTTAGATTAACTTTCGGACATGTACACCTTTCAAACACTTCAATCACGGTTCAAAAAGAGCCCATCACTACAAATTTTCTTCCCCAAGCGATAGAGCAAGTATATTTGTATCTGCATAGAGTATTTCAGAGTAAACAAGCATACATTTTGTCAGATATGGCTTGAAATGAAAAGACCTGACCAGTGAAGTCATTTTGTATATGCCTTTTTAAATATTAACAGGAAAATTTACTTTATTTTGCTTTTCATTTTTCAAAATTAGATTTTGATGCACTTCTGTTATGCCCAAACAATATTTTCTAAAAAATATATATTGATTTGATCATTTTCTTGTAATTCAAATTTTGATTCAACAGCTGATGAGGTAATCTAAAATATATAAAGATGTTTATGATCAATAACATGGCAATGTTTATTTATTTATCTTCAATAAAGTTCTAAAATAAGGAATCAAGCTTTCGTTTTACAACATTTTCAAGATTGCACATTAGTGCAATCTTGAAAATGTTGTGCAAAATGTGCAATCTTGATAATGTTGTAAAACGAAAGCTCGATTCCTTATATTAGAACTTTATTGAAGATAAATAAATAAACATTGCCATGTTATTGATCATAAACATCTGATTGTGTTCCCACAGCTGGTGCACCGCCAGGGTGGTGCTTATAATCTAAATTTTGATTGTGGGGTTCCCATGATTAAAAACCATACAAAATTTTCACAGAGTTGTTTCAGTGGATGAGGGGTAGCTTGAGATGTATTCTGTCATTTCTGAAACTGTGGAGTGCTTTTGTTCCTCCAGAACTGCCATATGGCAAATTCAGTGAGGGGGCTGCAAGCGATGCCCAAATATGGTCATAAATAATATAAAAATATTGATTTGATCAATATTTACGATTACCTCCCTGCAGTTTGCCCAACTGATTATATATATATATATATATACTATAATAATATAACTATATATATATAGTATATATTATATATATATAGTTTGAATAAAATTAATTAATGTATTCGCTCTGTCCTGAATGGTGCGATGTATGGTTATTTTTTACTATGTGAAAAGAAGTTGTATTGCAAAATATAGGTAATCAAATTGTGTTTGACAAAATAATCCAAGGTGAACTATTTCCTTTCATCATTGTTCTCACTAACAGGCAGTCATGTTGAACTACTTGATGCTTACCAAGTAGATAGGGATAGGGTCCACGACTCCACGGTGCAATTTGACTACAAATTATACTATAGGCCGGTTTTAAAAATTGTGCCGCTTCTCGGAGTATTTATGCGTTATGTTGCTACTCAGTGGCGGATCCATGGGATGGGCCAAAGGGACCATGGCCAATGTACCCCCCCCGGCCCCTCCCAAAAAAAGGTCAGGCCAAATGGTTGGCTCTGCAAATTTATCGTAAACATTGCCTTTCAGTCGAAATCTACCTATCCACTGTCAAAAACAGGAAAATTTCGCGCTGCTTCGCGGTATGACACAAGTTTTGCAATTGTGTATACAAATTTGGAAATTGGGCAAATGAATTGGATTCAGTGTCTGGCAGAGGTTCTCCCTGGCAGTAATTTCTGGCCCCAGGGACTAATATTTTTCATCATACCAAGATGTGCAACCAGGAAAATGGGTACCTGAGGCTTGGCTCCACTCACGGTCTTGTTTCAATATAAAAAAATCGTTTTCCACGACCTAAAATCAAAATTGTCATGCTGCGGCGTCACATCCATCGTCATAACCATCCCATCGTGATCGTTTTCGGTTCGTCGTAACGCTGAATTGAATGAATAACATTTTTAGCTTCATATGCTCTACAAGGCACACCTTATCCTCTACACTGCAGGGCCTATTTTAGCATGTTAACTGTGGGGATTCATCCCCCGCAGTGCCTTGAAATCCCCCCCCGTAGACGCAAAAATCCCCCGCAGTCGACTAGTAATAAAAACGCTTTTTGAACTGTCCGGAGGACTCGACGCGCCCCCTCGTCAACTACTGACAAAACAGAGCGAAATCCCCCAAACTCGAAGCCTATAGATCCGCCAATGGGAATCCCCCGCAGTGGAAACTCATTAGAGAAGGCCTTGCTACATCGCCTTTATTTCTGGGGTTTATCAGGGAAACACGTAAAATTCCGCGCCGCTTAACGGCGCTAAATAATATGTACCTTACTCTAATAGGAAAATCCCATTACAAATGCTGAAAGGGTTTAAATACACGCATAAAGTAGGGACACATCTTTTTCGTCTTTGCAGCTGACTCACCAATAACAAATTATCTGCGACGCCCCTGTGTACAGTTGCAGACGGGCGGACGACAGGACTCACTCTCTACCCCCTTCCCCCCTCCCCCCTCCTGGTCAACAACTTTCTTGCTGACGGCTGATAGCCTGCTCACAAGTTTGGAAATATGCCACTGGATTTGCCCCCCTCTTCCAAAAAACGGCTTGATTCACCCCTGTTTCTTGATTCTTCTTGCCTATATGATTGGGCTAAATCGTTGGCTATAACACTGTTTTACTGCACTTTTAAACGCACAAAAATAATGTTTTTAAGAGGAACACACAATACGCTATGCGACTTATTAATAAGAATGCATATCCTGGGCATTAAACTCAAAATTGTTGGCGCAATTGATTAACAGTTCCAGTTTTTCAGCATAAAAATATATGCAGTTGGTATTAAGCATTACTGAACGATGCTGGTATGTAGATGAACATGTTGGACTATGGGAAAACAGGTGGTATTCGGGTCGCAATTTCAAACATTTTTAAAATAATTCGTTCAGAAGATGATACACAAATGTGAATGCTCTAGGCCAATATGCCTATTCATATTTCTGGGTCCGTTTTTTGGGCAAAAATTTTACTCAATTTTTGCTTAAGAATAATTGTTTTATGGAACCCGGTCACGCCTTCCAATAGGGGTCACTTTCAGATTATCTGAGGTATTAGGCGTCCAGATTTCCCTTTATTGACAATTGCGCCAATACCGCTTATCAGCGCGGTCCGAGGAAGCGAAGGTGCCATGCAGGCTGTGTTACCATGGCAACCACCGGACTTCAACTAATCCAACATCTGGAATATGGGTGGTTTCTTCGTATGAACCATAATGTTTGAATATTAAATGTCTCGTTTCCACTATTTTACAGCAATTCGTACCAAATGGATTATTTTCGTTTTGTATTTATTTTCGCTCTTTGGAATTCAGTACACCATTATTGTTAAGTTTTCGTTAAGAATATAATTGATTTATTTTGGTAGCACTAGGAGATACTAAAATAGTGTGTATTAGAACCTAGAATCTAGTGTAGAGACTGGTATAAAACTAGAATCTTAGTGCAGAGCTTGGGTGACGTAGACGAGACAACCTGTGTCTATTAGCCTTGTGTAGATGTTTGTGTATCTACATACACAGCAGAGTTTAGTAAGTCATATGTCGCCAGGGGGGTCCGGGTTTGAGGCATCAAAAGAAAGTCGGGCCAGCTGGTGATTTGTCCTCCGATTCCGGAGAAACAAATCATCAGGCGTGTTTGCTGGGCTCGTTGCCATGACAACAACCCAAGTGCGCCAGATTCGTTTTCACTCGTCCATTGACCTCTATATACCAGACGGCCCACTGCGGCCGGCGCGGCGGACGCGGAATCGTTCCCAGACGGTGAACCACTTAGCGCCATTGTTAGTGGTAAGAAAAAAACGCCCGCCCATT
This sequence comes from Semibalanus balanoides, assembly GCA_014673585.1. NCBI lineage: Eukaryota > Metazoa > Arthropoda > Thecostraca > Balanomorpha > Balanidae > Semibalanus > Semibalanus balanoides. The sequence continues at coordinate 296,623 of VOPJ01006357.1, forward strand.
GGGCGGATAGTGTAAAGGCTGAATATTCAAAATGCGGTACTTGGGCTCAAGATATTGGCGAATTGGACTTATTAAGGTCTCCAGTATGAAAACCATGTTTCAGAACACATGTGCTGGCCTCAGATTTGCACTGGGCTATTCTGGAAAATGAAAAATATCGACATGTTCCTGGGCTCATTTGCGTACAGAATAGCATGACTATTCTGTACGAATCTTATTTGGTGCAATGGGTGTTCTATTTTCATTCGTGCCCTATACCTTTCGGATACAGTTGTACGCAGCGACGCTTTAACCATTTTGTATCCGCCCACGGACACAAAATTCATCGATGGCGGCCTTCTCCTTAACTTGGTTGTGATTCCGAAACACGCGGCGCGCGACCGTTTCCGTTTCGTAAATTAACAATGAATCAAGGTTCGTTTAATTGCGGTGACCACTTGCGCGTTTGCCGTCCGTTTCTGGAAAGGGTAATATATGGAGTGGGCCGTCTAGGTATATATAGAGGTCAATGCCTCGCCACACCGACATCCATTACTACCTAGACCGCCAACCGCCAGCTGGCGGGCCGTGCCGGACACTGGTACAGGCTACACACTTACTGGGGGGCAAAACAGCGCCATAGGACTATGTATAAATTTCAATTTTAATATAAATGACAAATTTTTATTTGGGATCAATCTAGAATCTCCAGCGAAGTAATATTGTACTACTTTACACCATATTNCAGGCTACAACACTACTGGGGGGCAAAACAGCCCGTAGGACTAATGTATAAATTGCAAATTGTATTATAAATGGCAAATTTTGTTTGGGATCAATCTACAATCTCCAGCGAATAATATGATACTACTTTGCACCATATTTATTACACGCAGCTCCATTCCCAGGGCCCCTTAAAGTGGCCATTTATACATTAGCTCCTATGGCGCTCGCGTATGTTTGCCCCCCAGCAGCTGGCACAATGTGGGAACGGGCCGCCCGGCGTATGCGGCGCGGGAGTCGGCGGTCCTTGGTCAAGGCCTTATAACCAATAATCTATATTTAGGTCTATAATAATCTTGGTATTTACTGTACAGGTCTAAAAACATGACAATTATGCTATAATTGTAATGTGTTTCAGCTTGACATCCCACATTTCATGACATCTCATCTGGAAACATTGCATAATTTTGACATCCCTCCCCTAACTCTCTGAATTTGGCCACACTGCTGGGGGGCGTTTAACGCCCCTGCCGTTTTTTCGTCATAACTAAAAAACAATTATCGCTATCGACATGAAACTTCGGGTATATCTTATCCTACATCAATTTCAAGTCTTCTGTGCAAAAATAAAGAAATTTCGTTGATAAATTATTGATATATAGCAAACTTAGTGACGTCACTACACGCGGTTTTTACACATAAATCAGCTAAACTTCAACAGGCCGTACGTACAAAGGCAACACAATAAGCAAAATGCTATATTAAAGGAGAAGCTACCTTGCGGCCGATTATGGGTTTTTGTGTTATCGGTAGATTAAGCGTGTCCGATCACTGCAGAAGGTCTAGTTCCCAAACTGATCCCTTTTAGATCAAAAAAAGACTTTTAGGCACCTCCAATGATTGGCAATCATTCGTAAATGGAATCGCCTACGCAGCTATTTTTGAAGCACGTTCTATTCGGGCGTAAAATTTGATTTTGAAATTTGCAAAACCCAACATCATCATTCCGTCAGTCAACTTTAAAAATAAAAAGCGTATGCAGTTAATTATATTGTCAACAATCTTAGTCTCTTTAAATGAAATAAACCTAGTAAAACAGCAAGAATAGCAAGAATACTTGAGGCTCGACTTTGGGCTGTAAAAGTTAAGTGACATTACCCTCTAAGCACAGGACAGACGTTTTCAAAGTCAGGCCGCGGCGAATTCAGACTATGGCTTGTGGCGAGCCATAGCTTATACAAACGGTAGTGAATCTAGTGGCAAGTATCTAATACTAGTACTAATATCTAAGGCCTAAGTTAGAGTATTGCCATCGCCCCACAACTGTACACATTTCTGACGACAGATTAATTCCCAAAACGATTGAAATCACGTATTTTGCTTCCCCTCATTCACAAAGCAAGTGATAGAAACGATTACAGTTTAATATGAAAGAATAATTAATGAAAACATAGGCGCGTTCAGCTTTCACGTAGCGACATCTATTGCAAAGTATCTAAGTACCAGTAGGTTAGCCATCGCCCATCAAGGGCGGCCGTCATAATTAAGTGCTGTGCACAATAGGGCAACCGATATGGAGTGAAGAAAAAAAAGAAAAATATGCTTTGCCGATACATTGGCTTTAGGGCGATGTCTTGAGCAAGAGCAACATGACAATTAATTCCAGCATTTCATTTAAGCTGCTTTTTAGAATCCTCCCGAGGTGGCACTATCCCTTTAAAACTGATAAAGATCGCAAATAATAAGGGCTACAAAATTGCAATTTCAGATTTTCATTTTTTTTTTTTTTACCAAAAAATAAAAAAACAGTATTTCTGGGGAAAATGACTTTAAAATCGAAATTGTCAAAGATTTTTAAAAACCCGGCAGATATGTGAGAGAACTATATGCAACCAACATACATACCAAATTTCAAAGTGATATCTTTATTTTTGACTGAGTCAGAGTGATCGCATTTACAGTGCTGGTAACACGTGGCGTCATATTTTGAAATTGCATTTTTTGTCTTTTTTTCGACAAGATACAGAAAAATAAAGACAGCACTGTATTTCTGAGACAAAACTGGTCTAGAAACATGCCTTTTTTGTTTATATTCATCATTCATCAACTTAAAAAAACCATTTTATGACCTTACTTTGACCTTAACTTGACCTTTACTTCATATACATGAAGCTTGGTGATCAAATGAGTATCACTATCGCTTTCCACGCGTAAAATTAACCATAAAACATGCGTTGCATAACTTTCGTAGATATTTTGCGCATAGTGACCTTTTGTGACCTGACTTTGACCTCTTATCTTTCTCAATAATCTCATTTTCGATCATACGGGATGTGTATCATATGTTTAAGAGCACTTTGGGTGATTATGGTCGCAATCGAAGACTTTGGATGGAAAATATGGCTCATACACAAACAAACATTTATTTTGACCTTTTACCTGCCCGTGACTTGATATATGACCTCAAATTGAAATTTCCGAAGAATTTTTATATTTTTCTCAACGAGCGCTTTCGAATGCCGCATTGCGCGTCTCGCTGTGATCATTGGTTCGGAAGATAACCTGGGGGGGGGGGCGTTTCACGCCCCCTCCAGTCAATGGTGTTCAGATCAGACCCCAGTCAATGCCGGGTTAAGCAGAAGATGCATTTTACCATTGAGAGAAATTTGTGCGATAAAATAGGCTCATTCTAAGACTTTGGATGAAAAATATGACCCAAAAACTAAAAATATTTATATAAATTTTTACATTTGACCTAATAATGACCTGATGTGTGACCTTATTTCAAAAATGTCGAAAAATGGATGTGTCTCACTCCGAGTTTTCGATTGCCGCCTTGCGTGTCTCGCTGCGGTTATTGGTTCGGAAGATAACGAGGGGGCAGCCAATTTGCCCCCCCCCATCAGTCGTGCCATTTCTATCATTTAAAGTGTCGCGGATGCCATAGCTGCATAGACTTTGATTCACCGATATGTTGTCTGCACCACACTGGCACAAGAGGGGGGAAATCATATTATTGCTGCAAAGAAATAATAAATATGTATATGCAAACTGCTATTAGTGCATGGCCGAATAAGTATTTCCCATTGACCACGTGCTTAACTTTAGCCGTGTATTAACTAGAGTGTTAATACACTACCGGGAGTGATAATACACTGCTGAGCCTTAGGTCAATGACCCTGCATTGAGCTCATTAGAATATGTATTTCTGTACTGAATCTGATACTCGAAAAAGGTGTATACGCTCGAACGGCCATGCACTAATCGTTTATGCACTCGTGGCATTTACGAGGATTCAGTTTATTGAACTCGCCTTCGGCTCGTTTATAAACTTGAATCATTAATGGCCATTCATGCATAAAACTTATATTAGTTGCTGGCCGATAAGTATTTCTCATTGACCACGTGCTTAACTTAGCCGATGTATTTAAACTGGAGTGTTAAATACACTCCGGGAGTGATAGATACACTGCTGGCCTGTAGTCTCAGACCCTGCATGAGGCTTAGAATATGTTCTGCTACTTGAAATCTGCTACTCGATAAATAGTTTGTATTCGCTCCGAAACGGCCTGCACTAATCGTTTTATGCACTCGTGGCATTAAAGATCAGTTTAGAAACTCGCCTCGGCTCGTTCATAAACTGAATCTTATGCACTCATGCATAAAAACTAATTTTGGCATGTGTCTACTAGAAATGTCAACTGTTAAAAGTGGTAATGCATGACCAAACCCACCGAACCTCCCCAGACTGCTATTAAAAAGTATTTTTGATTTACGTCACTCGCCCCCTGCCCTGTGAACCTAACTCAATGGCAAGGATAAGGAAACCAGACCCAAAGCTAGTAGAATGAGGGTAATATTCATATAAGCGTTAATTAGCGTTAATATGAAGTATGATGATATGTATATATTTTAGAGATCTCAACTGCACCGAGGATAGTGAATTTGATCAGAGTGCGCGTGTTTTCATCAAAAATGTTTAACTTCATAATGGCTTAGCGCCGAAAGCTTGTTTCCAATATCTACATAATAAAGGGCAAATGGATTTTCGTTTGACCGCTATGGAATCGAAAACCCTTGGATATGGATACAAAAAACCCATTTACCATTCTGAATTCAGCATTACTGACAGGAAGGTTTTGGATAAAAAAAAATACATAACATTTTCACTTATACAAAATACAACATACAAAATATTACAAAAATCGGCGCTCTTCCAGGGCATATCTGCCTTAGTAAAATCTGGATACGTTAGTTAATCTGCTCAAGTGGGGTTATGGACCACTGTAATCATAGAGATGGAAGGCGCATTGGCCGGAATTACTTGTCTAAGACGCGGCCATTGTTGGTGATTTACAAGAGCAGTCGGCGCTGTGTTAAAGGATAGGCGGGCGGGCACCCAGCTGACATTTTACAATATATGAGCGAATACTAGTCCTTAGCAGCAAAATGACTAACCACCACAATGTTTTCAAATTGAATGCAGAATGATTTCTAGACTTTTCCATTTTTTTTTTTGCCACGAAAAATATTTTCGCCTGAATTATTCTTAATTCAATTTTGGAACATTGTTGGTGTAGCCATTTTGCGCTACCACAGTAGTCGCCCAATATATTTGTAAAATTGTCAGCCCTGGGTGCCCCGCCCGCCTATCCTTTACACAGGCCGCCCGACTGCTCTTGTGAGTACCAATATTGCGCCGTCATTAGACAACTCGGCCAATGGGGGTCGCAAGCGGCTAGCTCCCTGTGTATGGCACATTAGTGCTCGAGCGGCGAACCTGCTTTCTGCATATGCTGGCGCTTTTGTGACATTCATTCTGAAGGCCTTTCGAATTAAAATTACGGAAAATTCGCTACGGTTACGGTAGGTATATCTACTTGGGTAATATGCCTATTTAAGTGGTGTTTAGTGCTCGAATTCAGCCGTATGTTTGACTTGCGGGCGTGTTAGTCTACTGTCCCCTGCCGACAGAACCATAAACGTAAGATGCCTTGTTTCAATCTCCCAATTATTAACAGGTACAAAAACGTTAGATTGCATTGGTTTTTAATGTTCCGGTTGGTTAAGAATCCAGGTAGGCCTTGGTATTTAAGTCAATCGATACAAAATCATTGCGCAAACATTATATTGCCTCGTTCATTTGCTCTTGCGCCCATGGTTCATTGTTTGTTTATTTGGGTTTAGGGCGCGTCGACACTTTTTGGATCAAATTTTAATTTGGACTTTTTTTCCTTTTTATTTACGCACACTTAAAAATACAGCAGTGTGTCATTATTGTTAACATTAGGAAATTCATTGCCCGGGCAACGCCGGGCATCCCAGCTAGTAAGTAATATATTTTTCAAATATTTAATATCTTTGACATNAGTGGGACCAGGCCAGGACCATCTCCCCAAGCCATTTCGTCCCAGGCTCCTCCAGATCAGCAGAGACCATTTATGTGCGGAAACTTGGAAAGCCGTTCTGCCGCTCGCTGTTTTTCAAACCTTAATCATTTGCACTGTTGTTTGATACAAATTGTTTGTTGCAGTTCGGTGCATATGTATACAATTATTATTACCCCATGTACCTAAGTTATTAAGCACTTCCTGCCACCGGTCATCGTGATTTACTATCCGAAGCATACATTTATTAAAAACTACCTTATTTTCACTATTTTTCATCATACCGAGATGTGCAACCATGCATAGGTATCGGTGTATATCTGAGCCTGGTTCCAATGTTAAATTTTCGTTTTCCACGACCTAAATTAAACTTTTACGCCACTTCGCGGCGTCACATCGGTCGCCATCATCATAACGAAGCCATCGCCATCGTTTCAATGTAACGGTGAATTGAATGAATAGCTTGTTTAGCTTTTTGTTCTCTACAAAGCGAACCGCCTATGTTTCTGGGATTTATCAGGCAAATCCGTAAAAATTTCGCGCCGCTTCTCGGCGCTAAATAACAAATACCTATTTTATATAAAGTCCGGATTACACAATGCGCAAAGGCTTACATACACGCATAAAAATGGGTTACATTTTTGCGTCATTTCAACACATTCCCCCTCTCAAAAAAAAATAATCGGCGACGCCCTTGGGTACAGTTGACAATTTAAATAGTTTTGTTCTGGTACTGTAAGGCAATGTCGGAACAATAAAAACTGCAAGCTGAGATCTTTCCTTTTTCGATATCCAAAGAAGCAAAAAAAATAAAAATATAAGAAATCCTGTGGTTGCAAAATAAAGTGGACGAAATCCGTGAAGAAATTCGAAATTGGGGGTAGATTAGGTCCGCTAAAAACGGTTTGCCCCCCCCCCAAACAAACAAAAACGGCCGGCTGGATCCGCCCTTGGATCCCTAAGTGAGCTCAATGGGCCCCCGGATATGCCCAAGAGGTCCCTAGGTTGGCTTCGAAAGCCCTCAAGTGTCTCTGGGTAGTGAGGACCCTTTACATTTAGCCCTAGCCCTACCCTAGTCATTTAGCTAATGCAAAGGATACCTGGGCCATTCTCGATGGGCCCCTGTGATCCGTAAGGGGGGACAATTTCCCGATTTACCCCCCCCCCCCTCCCCGGCTGTGCGTCTGACCTTAGTGATATTTTTACTGAGAACATGATAGATGATTAAATATACTGCGCATTGCTCGTTGTCGTTTCATTTCAGAGAATACACTATTAATCACAGCTGGATCCCGGAAATGATTCGTTTGCAGCCTGCAGGCCTCTTCAGAGAGTGCGTTATATAATGCGCCGCGTCAGTCAGCGGCGCAGCTTCTCGTTATGCAATACTAACCGGCTCAGCTGGCGCTACCAGTAGGTATGGACGTGGCTCCAGCAATATCTACAAACCGGCGCAGACCTCCACACAATTTTTTAAAGTAATAAGAGCAAAACGTTAGGGGACGTTAAACGCCCCCATCAATGTTGGGTTAGGGATAACTTTTTCGGACTAAGAGGCCCTCAGTCGGACCGAAGGAGCCCCTGTCGGCCTGGGGGTGTCCTCGGTCGGTCTAAGGGGGCCTTTGATAGGCTTAACCCTCGCCCAACGGGAGCGTTTTTTACCTTCGCCCTACGGGGGGGGGGGCGGACAGGCCCCCCTGCTAACTTCTAAGCCCAGAAACATAGAGCATCGCAAAAAAACAGCATGCTGCCTGTCATGTGAGAAATCTGATGGTATATCGTTTTTGGTTTCAGGTCAACGGGTGACCTTCCAGGTCAAGTGAAAGACATAAAATCGACCGAGTCTGAAAACAGCTATTTTACTCAAACCGTCGTAATGATTATAGTTATGAAAATAACATAATTTAGTTAGCGTGCACCCACTCCTGACTTGTGGAAGTGGCGGCTGAGAGGTCTCTAACCACAAACCAAATTTGAACAAAATCGACTCTGTGCCCTTTCTGAGATATATAATAGGAGTGTGCACATGAGCACGTGCAGAGCCATCCCACACCTGACTTATGGAAAGGCGGTGGCTGAGAGGTCCCTAATAGAGGTGCCACCTTTCTACCCACCTACCCACCAGTTGTGGGTAGTTACTACCCACGTGGGTAGTTGCGGGTAGCACAAGCGATAATTTGGATGAAGTGGGTAGTTGGCGGGTAACGGAATTTTCATAATTGCAAAACAATGAGAAAACAGGGATTTTTATGGGATTGGGATGCTTGAAAAAATATAGGCATTTCAGTAAGTGAGCAGGGATCAATACAAAACATTTTGTAGTATTAAAAATTTAAAAATGAGTTATCAAATGGCAGACATAGTGATGACAAATTTGCTTTGTGGGTACTTGCGGGTAGCTGGCAGCCTATATGGTCATGTGGGTAGTGGTGGGTAGTTGAAGGGGGTTTGCGGGTCGGGTTGGGTAGCCACAAGCCTGAAAAGTGGCACTTCTAGTCCCTAACCAGTAACCACTCACCAAATTTGAACACAATTGGTTTAGCCGTTCCTGAGATATGGCATAGGGTTGTGCACGTGCGCACGTGCAGAGGCACCCAACCCCTGACGTGTGGGAAACAAACGGCTGAGAGGTCCCTAATCACACACCAAGTTTAAACACAATCGGCTCAGCCGTTCCTGAGATATAGAATAGAGGTGTGCACGTGTGCACATGCAGTCACCCCAACCCTAAGTTGTGGGAAAGTGGCGGCTGAGGGGTCCCTAACTACGCACTTTAGCCGTTTTCACGAATGATGTATTTGTACCCGGCAGTACCCGGCAGTACCCGGCAGTACCCGGCAGTACCCGGTAATGTTTCGTGATTATTGGGTTAATTGAGCTTAGGGACACGGCTTTCCCAGATATGTTTTGATCCCAGATACATTTTGACTATCTGATTCGACTGATTTTCATGCACGAAACGTTTTTGAGCTTCTAATGTCATTGTCTTTAACAAATGAATGGGACAAGTACCAAAATGAAATATCATAGGCGTACTCAGGGATGAAAATGGGGAACTTTCTGATAACAAATATGTGCTGTTCGTAAATGTTTGGGACGATAGAAACTTCACACGTGAGCGTTATTGCTGTAATGTATAAAATGTAATATATTGCGCATAGGCGGATCCAGGTAAACAACGTGGGGGCACCATGTGCGTACCGCACATGTCGCCTTTTATCCGCCTTTTATCGCCATTTTATCCGCATTTTATCCGCCTTTTATGCCGCCTTTTATCATCTTACTTATTTGAGGTTGGGCCTAATTTGTCGGAGGTTATCGCCTCCCATTTTGTATTGTATTGTATTGTATTTAAGAGCGTCCACTGCAGGAGTGGCTATTAAGCTCCACTGAGTCAAGTAAAAACATGGACAATCGCGAGTCAAGTAAACAGAGACCGACTCTGCGAGGGTAGAAGCAAGCACACACACACACACACATCCACACACACACACACACACACCACCACACACACACACACACACACACCACACACATACACACACATACCGACTATAATTGTCATCGCGAACATTGCAATATTTTGCAGCAGACATGACAGTTGGTGCGACTCGTGGTTCACATACATCGGTCACACCCCGAGCACGGCTCAAGTGGTATCGAGGCTCAGCATCCGCTGTTTTAAAGTGCGGTCGGAAAAACGCTGCTGGCCTTCTAGTGATTGTCAGATCTCTGGACAGTTGTTGGTTGCAGTGTGGGCGCCCTTGAACAGAAGCGTCGCTTGCGCAGCCTCACTTTTGGATCTTAGGGCACAGCAGGCAAAGACCATCTTGTCTGGTGTTGCGCTGCCGGCATGTCACTGTTGCAAAAGGAAGTGTGACAGCCAAGGAGTTCAGGCTGCGCCACATCGCTATCACTTTATGGCCAGGCACAATGTACAGTGGGTCAGCCATCAGCTGGGGGCAGCGCCAGTCTCCTCGCAGGTCCGAAACATGATCGAATGTTCTGCGACCAGAATTACCTCTCGCAGCAAAATTTTAAAATTTCTGACTCTATGCGATGTTCTTTTTTAGCAGGGCTGGAAAGTTTGCCGGATCTGCCGTTTCTAGCGGTGACAAATCTATAGATAATCAGTGAGCTTTCGGTGAACAAATCTTGTCAGACAGTAGGTACCACATTCTTTGCAAATAATCACATCTGCGACATAATATTCTAGCTCACATCTAGATTTCATTTAATCCTTCAGCTCTAAAATATTCCTTCAGTTTCTAAAATAATCTTTCAACTCTAAAAGCACTACCAAAAGCCCTGCTGGTACAACTGTACAAGCGTGTTCATAGAAGGTTCACGGAACAAAACATGCGCACATGATCCATAATTAGCAAGTGTTCACAGCATTCTGGCACCGGGCCTCAACACGTGGCAAATGACAACGGTTGACAGTTACCGTGGTTGTCACCGTTGTGTCACCGGGAAGATGGCAGTTTATTCGAACAGAAACCGCCCAGTGACGAAACGGTCTCAGATGCGCCATTTTGTCGACTTTAGACTGGCGAGGCATACCGACATCCATTACTGACCTAGACCGCCCCAACTGCCAGCTGGCGGCCGTGCCTACACTGTACCGGCTACAACACTACTGGGGGGCAAAACAGCACCGTAGGACTAATGTATAAATTGCAAATTTTATTATAAATGTCAAATTTTTGTTTGGGATCAATCTAGAATCTCCAGCGAATAATATGATACTACTTTGGCCATATTTATTACACCAGCTCAGTCAGGGGTCCCGTAAAGTTTGCCATTTTATAACATTTAGCTCCTATGGCGCTCGCGATGTTTTGCCCCCCAGCAGCTGTCACAATGTGACGGGCCGCCCGGCGTATGCGCGCGGGAGTCGGCGGTCTAGGTATGTCAGTGGCTGGCAGACGCTCCGAGCGTTCCAGTCGGCGGGCGTCTCGCCTCTCGCTCAGTGTGGGCCTTGGTCAAGGCCTTATAACCAATAATCTATATTTATGGCTATAATAATCTTGGTATTTAGGGCCTTCAGTGTGGCGAGGTGCAATTGGCCAACGAAACTTTGTTTACGGAACAGCTAATTTTCCATAGTTCTTCTTTAGGATAAATATAGTGCTCCACTTATACCCTTCATTCTAGGGTGATGTTGGGGAACCAATTTTTTTTTTTGAGAAGTTGAGAAAAGGGGTTAGATTTATTTGAAAGAAGAGGATATGCATTTGTTTGATTGGATTTTGAGTGTTTTCAGAGGATATAACATTTCTATTTCCTTAAATATTGCTAGTTTAGTTATCTGATGTTTATGTTAGAGATGTCTTCAGTGTATGACCATTTCCTCTTTTTAGTTGTAAGTCATGAAACAAAAATGCAATACTGAGGATAGAGAGGGGGGAATCCAGGTGTTTTCAATGCGTACCTCATTTCCATAGGACTAATTATGACAAACCTATTTAATCCATTGTGGCGAAAATCTCCCCCAATTGAATAGGAAACTGACACCCCTGGATTCCATTTGTAAGGTTAAGTTAGATAATAGGGCCCTGCTCAACGGTGTCGCAAGGCGCAACTCCATAGCCCCTATGCAAACGATCGGCACCGTTGGGCAGAATGTTGCATAGGGGTTGTGACGCTTGCGCTTGTGACACGTCAAGCAGGGCCTAGGTATGCTACACAGTACACATATTTCTATATTCATACATTTGTATTATGAATTATTTATTCTCCCAATTCATTTCCCAATACTGTTTGCGCCATGCTGTGGAGCAGCGGGCCCACCACGGGACGAGGGCTATTATGACTTGGACGTCCCTGCCGTGTCCCCCCAATATTGCAAGATTTTAACATTATGCCTATGGGCATTGCGTGGAAACAATCAACTTCAGAATGTTTCGGTCCCCTCAACTTTGAGAGGTGATGAAGTGCATTGCAGTTAGTGATATGAATGTGTGTTTTTATATATTTGTGGTTTGGACTACGTTAAGAAAGTGCATAATAATTACTGTCTGCTCAAGACAATCAGCTGTTGCGCATTCATAAGTTTGACAACGGGCGGCACAGGAGCAATGAGAGATTAATTATTTAAGTTAAAATAGTTTACAGATAAAATTTGCGGGGACAACACTGTAGTGGCTAAAATTTGATATGTTTGCATCAAATTGTTAGGTATATGATAGGATTAACTAATCAATAATGGGTGGGAAGGTCGTCTGTTTACCGCCCTAGGTCAGTTAAGTAAAGAGGGAGCGAAACGTTAAACAACAACTGGTAACCCCAGAACATGCTCTAACAGTGGACTTTTTCATGCCTATTGGGGCGATTGTAGTGGTAGTCAGTATGTCTTCATTACCATAGCAAGATGCATTATAGCCATGCCAAAGTATGACATTGAAGGGTGTATCTGCCGCCCATGGTGGCCAAGTCTGCAAATCTGTGGCAAGAGCATTTCAATGATGTATTTGAGGCAGCCCAAATCCTGCCCCAAATGGGGGCAGCAATCTGACCATTTTAATGTTTGTCTACTCTGGATATTATTGCTGGATATTATTGCTGCTGCCCTCGGCCAGGCAATTCTTTAGACCCCAAGATTTCAAAGCTGCCCAAATTTTCCGGAAGCTGCCCCCAGGGGTAAAAAAATAACGCCAACTCGATAACGTCGTTGGTAGCAAACCAGCGTTACACCAAACGATCATTTGTAGCAAAACTAGCCAATTACAAGACATACAAATTACACTTATAATAAATAAACACTTTCATTGCTGCAGTAAATGTATAAATGAGACACTGTGTGGGCTTTGCAGACCCTGTACACTAATGGTGCTGTTTTATATCTTCACGTTTGGTTGATCTATGTCTTGCTGGATACCTTATATATAATACATAATGTTGGCTAGCGCGAAATGGGGAAAACTTGATAAAAATGGTGAATATTTTAAATGAAAGTCAACGAGAAAAGTGTTATTTCGGTGATGGATTAGCATTTAGTTTGACATGCTATATCCAATAGCCAATCAAGCACACCGAAATAGATGGATATATGTGAGGAGGAGGGCGCCACTGAGATACGACGCGGAGGGTATACAGGTTGTATATTTTTGTTCACGCCATAATACGAATAAACAGGATATTCCACTTTACTTCCAAAATAGTAATAATGTTATTTTAATAGTAAAATGTATTTCCAAAGTTAAACTCGAAGCCTATATTTTAAAAATGTGTTGGTGAAACCAATAACGTCACAGATTCAGAGTCTGACTTTGCATGGTACCCATCATAACAGTTCTACAAGATTGGGCGGTCGGGCGCAAGGCATGTCTTGGCGGCTTGTGCCAGCGGTAGGTATGGCTTGTGCTTAGTGTGCGGCTCAGGCCGCTCCCTGGTATGATTCGTATTTTTTTCCGGAAGTAGGCAGTGTGACTGTGAAAAACTGTGCTGATGTGGAGAAGGAAACGTGTGGGATTCATTTGGCACCTATCTCGGAAACTGTAAGTACGAGTTCTAGTTTCTCTAAATAACCGGTTAGTATTTTTTGGACTCGCGCGCCAGTTGACTGTCCCATGTCGTGTCTGTCGACATATTATTATCTGATAAAGGCGACCTCCGCGCTATTCGTAGACTCACAATTGAGAGTTGTATGATACCGTCGTCTGATTCCCGACTTTCTGGACCGTTTTTAAGCAATCCCAAATGCTAAAAACTATATTCTTCAGCGGAACTGATATGCGCTGACACTGACATAACTCTGTGCCCTGCTCAGCCCTTCCATTGCCGGCCACTGCCCGGCACGGTCGGCAGGTCGAACCGTGCCGGCCGGTTCGTCGCTGTGGCCTTGGGTTCGTCGGCCGCCGCCGCTGACGACGGCGGCGACGCAGCACATGGGCGGTCCGGCCGCCCGGGGCGACTGAGGCGGAGGGTATGCAGCCGCAGGGGTGGAAGGTGAAATCATGAGGTAGATAGGTAATGGAACGCAATCAGTGACGTACCCAAGACTAACTTTAGGGGGACAATTTTTATCAGGAGGTATAAGCTACCCAACAAAAAACACTCACCGGATTTGTCCCACTATATTTTTAGAGGGCCATATTTCCAACATTTGTTCTCTATAAATAAAAAAAATCAGGGGGCCAAGGCACATCTACCAAAAAACTCGTTCAAGTTTTTTTTCTTCAATCTCAGCAAGTTTTTGTAGGAGTACCGTGGGCACAGGCTCTATTTTCTGCACTGATGCACTAGCCAAATGGCCCAGGCCCAGTAGATGCTCAAAGGCTTCGCGTCTCGTATATCGCACCATCACCTCGCAACACACCAACTCATCAGATATATCAAGCAGACCCGGTCAACCTCCATTTTACCCCGTCGACTCCTGGGGGTGGGGGGCTAATCAACTCTTCAAGGATCCCGGCCGATCCTTCCAAAATCTGGAAGGTCGCTGTGACCGTGAGCATTATTGTTCTACAAAAAACTGCAACCATGTTGAAGGAACTGTGATGTTTTGTTGTTGTTGTTTTTTTGCTGGCAATAGCCATTCGCCGAATCAGCAATGAAGCTCCGTTTAATTAAGTGGGAACCGCGGTGTTAGCGGGGGCGGGGCTATACCATCCCTTTGACGAGCCCCCACTGCCAACATAATGTCAAATTAAAGGGACACTGCCACCTTCCCAAAAGTTCACTCAAATGTACGCCGCTTGTGGTGCTTAAGATTAAGTAATTGCTGCAGAACACGATTATAACATTTGTTTCTCACAAACATAGCTCAATTTCATAAAAAGTTGCGTTTTAATATTTGGGCTGATGACGTCATATGAAGGAATTATGGGGAATAAAGGAAACATTCACGCTGACATAAATATGACTAGTGTATGGCTAATGTATGGCAAAAGGTAAAACAAGTCGACTGTAATCAACATTTAGTAAAGAGAGACGACGACATCGGTCAGGGTCCGTTCTCATACATTGCGGGAACTACAGCGCACGGATGTTACAGATTGTTCAAAACCAAACTAGATTCTTTGCTCGTTCCGACCTGTCACGGTTTTGTTTTAACTTACACCTACATAATTTCAATGCAAGCACGCAAATGGCTATCTCAACTGCAAATATAAATGTTAATGTGGCAGTGTCCTTCTAAAATGAAGGGCCATACATTTCACGTATATTTTTAAATGCAGCCAATACAAATAAAGGCGCACAAATAGCTTAATTATATTAGACCGAATGACGATACTCAATGCATCAAGGGGTAGGTAGGCAGAGACCAAGTTCGTCGTGGTTAAACGCGACGCCAGGCAATGTCAGTGACCGATGCATTACAGCAATCTGAACAACGGACAAGGCACGCTGCCATGATTTCGTCCAGGGGGAGGGGGGCGTCGCCTCGAAAAGCCCTTCCCAAGCGTTGAAAGGGCCAAAGAAAAGCCTGGTCTAGCTGCAAAACAAGAACTGGTTACATAACGTTGCAACTCCTGCTGAACTGCTTGCCAATTATGCGTGGCTAATTTTTTACATTAGCAGATGTAAACATTTGCAATCGACACAAACGGAAATCTAGCAATGGAAATGTGTAGAAATGCAGCTTCGATAGGAGTTAATGAAACTCGATAAAAAAGTAGCTTCGATGAAAAGTGTAGCAAAATTGGGCTCCGTCAAATTTGGTTGGTAAACCAAATTGTACCTTATTTTGGACCCCTGCTGTCCCCCAAATCAAATTGATGTCTTTTGTCAGCCCCCGACGAGAATCTCGTTGAACAACCTGCATGTTTTTGCAAGACTGCTGCCAAATTAAATAGATTTAGGGGAAAAAAGATGCAGAATGCTTGTTTGATCACCAGTTATCCTGAGATGTAGGAGGTGTCCGGTCTAAAACATGCAATTATGCTAATAATTTTAATGTGTTTTTAGCTAGACACCCCACATTTCATGACATCTCATCTGGGAATACCTATCGCATAATTTTGGCATCCCTCCTCCTTACTCTCTGCATTTTGCCACACTCCTACCGTCTGGTGTCAACTGTCAATTTTTTTATAACCTACCTGTGCAAATATGATTAAATTAAAAACCACTTTGCATTTGATTTTGAATACACATTTGCTTCAGACAAATCGACAATTACATTTTGGTAAATTTTTCACATAACATTAATTTTGGCTGCTCCACATTAAGTGAAATTCAAAAAAGCCTTGCAGCAATCCAAAATATTTTTCCTATTTCGCTTGCTCATGCATTGCTATCTGATTTAAAGCAAACTTTCCTTTGTAAAAGTTGTTTAGACTTCCTTCTATATCATGAAAAGTGTCATTTTTTGACGATTTTGGACGGTTGGGGGGGCATTGCCCATTTTGCCCATCCACCACTGCATGGTTAATGTTCGTGCAAGAAAGGACTCAACTGATTTTAACATGGCAATGTATGTCATCTTGTATCGGCTAGCAGAGTAGTTTATCAGAGTTTCTGCAACTTTATATTGTCATGCATGATCAATATTTGANGTGTTCGGCGCGAACCCCCTGCAGTGCGCGGGTTAATCTGTTTCATCTTGTATCGGCTGGCAGATTAGTTTATCGGAGTTTCTGCAACTTAACAATGCCATGTATGATCAAGACTTAACATGGTATTCAATAAATATAATTAATTGGCTTTAATCCGCGCGGACCACTGGGGTCTCCAGCAAAACGCGTGGTGTGGGGCGATAACATTTTTACTGCCCTCGTATCTTCCGAACCAATGACCACACGCGAGACGCGCAAGGTGGGCGATGGAAGGCTATGAATGGAACGAATCAAATGAATACCAAATTTTGTTAAGATAATTTAATATATCAGGTCACTGTCAGGTCAAATGTCACAATTCAGATATTTGAGTTGTTGGGCCATACTTTCCATCCAAAGCCTAAGCTTGAGACCATTATCGCTTAAAGCGCTCTCAAAGGTATACTGCATCTCCTGCAATAGGTATGTACAAGTGAAATCGAAAGCAAAGGTCAAACTACGGGTATCAGGTCACGGAAGGTCCTGTTGGCATGATGTCTACGAAAGTTAAACGCAAACACATGTTTTAGGTCGTTTTTTAGCACGTAATAAATTTTGATAGTTTTTGTAAAAACCATTTTTAAAACTGACACCACCAATGGTCAAGGTCGGGTCAGTGGAACGTATTTTTTTAAAATTGAGGAATATATATAAACATGCATGTTTTCTAGACCAGTTTGTCTAAAAAAATACACGGATGACAATTTATTTGTCTTGTGTATGCGGGTTCATTAAAGCCAAAAAACGTAATTTTCAACACAAATGGCGTCATAGTTACATAATACTTATACTTTGGGAATCATTTGTCAGTCAAACACAAAGTTCCTAGATATTTGTCAGTCAAACACAAAGTTCCCAGATATTTGTCAGTCAAACAATTTGAAATTTGGTATGTGTGTCATTTAATTCTTTTGTCTCATATATATATATTTTCATTAATTTAATGTCTTTGAAAAATTGTATACAATCTTTATTTTTTATTTTTAGGGGTAGTTTTTCTCAAGAATCAAAGAAAGTCATTAGCAAAGAAAATGTAATAATCTTCTCAATCTTGTCACTATTGTATACACTTTTTTCTCATTATTCGATTTACTACGTTTTGCAAACATTTACGTTTTTTCACCAAAAATGTCATGACATAGCGTCATTAAAACACATTTTTCTCCAAATGTATGCAAATATTTTCGCTCAATTTTACATGAGAAGCCGTGGCATTGATGCGCATAAGGTATTACAAAAAATGTTGTTTCCTATCTTTCATCGTTTTTCAACGTTTTGTTAGAAAAACCCAGGAGGGGGGGGGGTAAAATTCCCCAGCGCCGCGCGGGTTAACGAAGACATTGCATTAGTGTTGCTGGAGAACAATTTTCAGCTTTCGATTTGGTTGGAGAACCATATTCTACTTTTACCACCCCTGGGAAGGTCAGGAAATTGACCTGACGTTATATTGCGGATGACCTTAGATGATCTCAGATGACCTTGTAGAGATCACTGAGCAACATTTGCACCTAGGTCTTCTAGAATGAGCTAAAATAACATGATTCTGAAAGAATTAGCCTGATCAAATGTATATTTTCTGAATAGGAAGCATTTGTTTATTTTCCCGTTCACTTATAATGGGAAGGTCAGGAAATTGACCTGACGTTACATCACCGATGCGAAAAATTCGAAACACAACAATTGTAGGTACTTAAAATCTTATGAAATCCTGCAAGTTTCAAAAATATTTCGGAAAAACAGGTGGCTTTGGCACGAACACAAACATTTTGAAAGGCAAGGTCACTTGACGTGACCTGGTGACCTGACCTGAGTTGACCTGAAGTCAATTTTTTACAAAGTTTGGGCAATTGATGTTAAAACAGGTTTTCATAACTTGCCGGCACTGCGCGCCCTCGTTTTTCCGCTATTCGAAAAAGACTCGGGGGTCAAATTGGAATCCCTAACCAGGGTGACGTGTAGGGGGTGGATCGGATACGGGTACCCTCGCCCCTCGCCAGTGTAGGGGGTGGTTGGATACGGTGTACCCTCGCCAGTGTAGGGGGTGGATGGATACAGTGTACCCCTGGCCAGTGTAGGGGGTGGTTGGATACGGTGTACCCTCGCCAGTGTAGGGGGTGGATGGATACGGTGTACCCTCGCCAGTGTAGGGGGTGGTTGGATACAGTGTACCCTCGCCAGTGTAGGGGGTGGTTGGATACGGTGTACCCTCGCCAGTGTAGGGGGTGGTTGGATACAGTGTACCCTCGCCAGTGTAGGGGGTTGGATGCCAACCTCACTCGAATTTTTCTTCAGAATAACTCACGTAAATATTAACCGATTGCGATGAAACTATCAGTACCCCACATTGCATAAATTTGACAAGTAATCTTAAAAAAATAAACTTATAACCCGTATGACCCATGACCTTTGACCTGTTTCTCAAGGTCGTGTTTTACAAAACTGGCGCCCTGTAGTAACTATCCTTGAAACGGTCAGTTCCCGAGAGTTTATTGTTCAGGATCATATACAAAGGTGTTTCTAGGTGACAGTTGTGGCTTCTGCAGGGATTGCGACCTCGATTGACCTTTTCAGAGGTCAACGGAGGTCACTGACCTTCGATGACCTCAGATATTCTTTTCGTCTTTTGTCCGTTTCTAGTGCAATTGGCGTCTTTCAGATAATTCAAATAAGGAGCCCAGACGAGAGGAGTTGGCAGAGGTGGAGGCCGCGTCACGCCAAAGCTAGAAGGGACTGGTTCAGCCGCCGCACTGGACACGATCTGAAGCGCTAATGCAGTTTGTGACGCTGATTTCAATCCTGGGATTCATATAACATGATTATATTTTCCACTGGCGTCATGCGCTGCCAAAGGACAACCAAGCCCACTGGCCTCAGATGACCTAACATGAACTTTTTAATTTGGCAGTTTTAGGTCATTTGGTGATGCTGATTTCAAATTTGTTGTCTGTTTAGCATGCTAGGATTATCTTTTACGATTTTAGCACCATAAGTTCTCATTTTTAATACATTTACAATTTGACGACGTTTTGGCCTTGACATGACCTCAGACGTCACCTAATGATCCAGGACCTTAAAATCATATGTCAATAACTTCCTCTCGTCACAAGCAATACGCTCGTTTTTGATCGAAGCTTTAGCTCAACTAGGGGCCAAACGCCAAAGGGGGCCTTACCACCCACCCACCCACCCGTATAACGAGTGTGTATATCAAGGTCGGGGGTCGCGACCCCCCCCTTCTGAAAACCGGGGGGGTGACCCCCCCCCACTTTTTAGTCGGATCGCACTACTACCCCACACTTTTTATGGCCGAGCTTGATTTCCAGGTTACATGTAGGTATGCCTATTAAAATCAGATTATAATATGAAAAAATACGAAGTGGAAATGGGCTTAGTCAGTACGGATGCAACTTTTTTCGTTTTTCCTCCGACACACCGCTGCTACGAAAGTAAAACGAGAGGAATTTAATCCGTAACATGGTCGATGCCCGAAGCACTAAAAGGCAACATAAGTGAGGGATTCGTTTGTAGTGTACACAAAACACAAGGTCATATCATATCAGTATAATTTCCATTGGTAGTCGTAAAAACTTGCCGGTCCTAGACTGATAGAAAAATCATAGACATCAGGTCCTTTTTTAAGAAAAATGTATTAATTGAAAACCCAACTAAACTTGCTTAGTATAGGAGCTGAGATAGGTATATGGTACATACCTATCTGAACCATTGACGGATCAGGATTTAGCTTTTTGGCCTCAATGGGGGCATCACCCCGAAAAAGTTGTTTTTTTTTAGTAGTCATTGGGATTTTCGTTGTCCCCTTATCCCTAGACGTTTTAAATAATATTTCACGGTGAAAAGCTTACGTTAGATCTCCTTTACATAAGGAAATGTGTAATTTACCGATTGCAGCGGCTTGGGCCCCTGATGCCCATCTGGATCCGCAGTGATCCTGAACTTGTAGATCCTTTTTTTTATAAATTTAGGTCCGAAATGTTCTGCATGGGGCTTTCCAGTCGGACCGTTGCTAAGCAGAGCCTGTTGCGCTGTCCTGCCTACCACCCGACGCGCAATTCCGTTGGCCGCAGAATTTAGAGACGAAAGTTTACGTGCCCGGACATAACCTGAGACACGGTCCGCCCCGCTCGCTGACGTCACCTGGCCTTTGAGTGCGACCGCTGCCACCGCCGCAGGCCATCCCAGTCAGGAGCAAATAGCGAGCGCCGAAGCGACTCAACACAGGCTGGCCACTACGGAGATAGGTCAGAAGACCAGCGCTCTCCCACTGAGCTACGGTGGCGGGAGAGGGTTAAAATGGCTATCCTTCAGTTAGCCATTAACCNACCTCTACCCATACCTCTACCCATACCTCTACCCATACCTCTACCCATACCTCTACCCATACCTCTACCCATACCTCTACCTCTACCCCTACCTCAACCCCTTCCTCTATCCTTAACTCTACCCCTACCTATACCCCTACCTCTACGCCTACCTCTACTTCTTCCTCTACCCCTACCTCTAGACCTAGCTCTACCATGGTACCATGGTTTTTCGTCTTTTATTTTTTACAACTATGTTCCTCGCACAAGCACCAAGCTCTATAAAACGTTGACTATTTTTTTTAATCGTTTTCTGCAAACCCACCTTGTTTCTGAAGAGCCGTATAAGGTCGTCCAAACGATTTAAGTCATATGTTGCACCGCGTTGACCTTTGACTTTCTCGTAAAGACGAGCATCGATCTTGTCCTTCCAGTTGTCGGGCTTCTCTTGGTTTCCACCGAGCACGAGACAGGAAAACTTGTCGACACTTCTTTCCACTTGTTTGTTCGTGAGGAGATCGTTAAGAGCCTACGAAGAGCGAATGAAGGATAATAGTCACCCAAGAGTCACGAGGGGGGTATCCGCACCACCCGCGGAGGAATATTGAAACTATTTTAAGAACGAGTCCAGCTATCTTAGCCTTACTTCGGATGCCTTTGCCGTCATTTTTTTTTACAATGGTCAACATGATTACAACTTTTAGTAAAAATAAGTCACAAGAAAATGACTTCATTTTTAATTCACATTAGAAAGATTTCGAAAATACTTAAGGCGTGCTTTATAATACAGTTTGTAATAAAAATACATTACAAAAAAACATAACATAACAGCAAATCAAAAGTAATATCTTATTGTTTTTTTCGTATTTCTAGTTTATTTTATGAATTAAATTACCAAAAAATGAGTCAATTTGCTTTAAAAGATAGTATTATAGTTTGTAATCATTTTGTTAATGGAAATAATTGTGGTAGACACTAGTGTTGAAAATATGTGTAGCAAATTTTAAGTCAATATCTGCATAGTGGCAACAAAATGATGGATGTTCAAAGGTAAAAAATATGGTCTGTCCACATAGAAAACAGATGGTGGCAGAGCTTACAGTACATTACTGCAATCTTGATTACGTCATAAACAGTCATGAAAAGCAACAAAAGGTGTAGATGGTGCTAAGCAGGGCTGGTCAAAATGCAATAATGATGCATAAAGCACGCTTCAGAAAACGCACTGATAATTGTTTTGCCGGGACCGAAAAGGTCATTCTGCAGAAACGCTTTTTAATTTTGACTGTGAGATAATCCATTATACAAGAAGTCATGGATTTGCATCAATATTGTACAAATTGGTTGCCTCATACCTTTCTTCATCAGAGCCGAACCCACATAACAATGCTTTGCCCGTTCCCACATACCATGTCCATAAAACAGCTGTTAATTACCGGCCGGCGGAAAAACTCTACCTGGCCGGCACGCGGGCCATGCGGTTTCAGTCCGTGCATTGGCACACTTCGCCAGAATTGCGTAAGAATATTAATACATTTCCCGTTTAGTCGAATGGATCAACATTTTTTTTCGCTTAAAGGGAGAGTGCCACCTTGCAGACCAATATCGAGTTTTTTGTGTCAATCGGTAGATTACGCGTATCCGATTTCACCCTTGGGAAAGTTTGGTTCCCGAAACTGCCCCATTAGATTCAAAAATAAATTTGCAAACCAGCAAAATGATTGGCATCAATTCTTAATAAATTGGAAGTTCGCCCTCCGCACTATTTTGATCACCTTCTTTGCCGGACTAAATTTGTCTTTGAAAATATTTTGCAACTCAACATCCAACCATTCAGACAGTGAACTTTAAAACTTAAAAAAGCGTATGCAGTTTTATATAGTCACATCTTTAGCTTTTTTTATTAAGAACAAACACAAAATAACGCCCCAAATTTCCGGGCCAAAAGCTCTGGCTCCACTTTTTTGTCCGAAAAATATTAATGAACGTTAACCCTCCTAACACAGACAGACTTTTCAACGTCCAAGTTGGGCGAATTCGGAAACGGCTCGGGCCTCGGCTTTTGGGCAGGGAAGCGATATGTGGGGCGAGCACTAAAAGCTGGATAGGTTCGCAGCAGTTGGCCGCCAGGGACCGCTAGTAAAGCCAGTTAATTTTGACGTTGCCAGCATATAATAACAGTTTACTGATTGACAATTTGTTTTTGTAACATATTTATTTGCTGATTTACAAATAAATACATGAACAAAAATTCGTTTGCGACATAAAAGTACCCTGGCTCACTGGCGGTCCCTGGCGGCCAACTGCTGCGACTTATCCAGCTTTTTAGTGCTTCCCATGGTTTCCATGGCTGTTTTGAAATAGCTGCGCCAATTCGATAGCAAAACAGTCCAAGCTGAATATGGAAGCGGCCATCTTGAATATATAGTGCTGTGCACAATCGAGACAAATGTTTTTGAAGTCGGAAAAAATTGAAAATGCTTTGCTGAAACAATGCTTTAGGGCAAGTTTGAGCAAGAGCATACATGATAAATAATTCCCAGCATTCATTTAAGCTACTTTTAATAAATCCTCCCAAGCTGGCACTATCCCTTTAAGACCACAATATTGCTTTTTTGTTCAAAAATGGGGGCCAGAGGGCAAACAATATATTTTGTGTGTTTTTTGAAAGGTCATTGTGGCCATATGATTCAACAAATTTTCATGCTCAAAACGCTTTTGAGCTTCTAATGCCATGGTCTTTAACCCGCGCACTGCAGGGGGGTTGATTCCCCCCCCTCAGGTTTTTCACGAGTAGCGGAAAAACGGCGGCGCGCAGCGTCGCCAAATTTCGTAGAACTGTTTGGGCATCAGTTACCCACACTTTGGAAAAGTTTTGACTTGAGGTCATCTCAGGTCAGGTCACAGCCATGTGCAATTGTTGACCCTGCAACCTTCAAAAATGTTTTGCGTTTTTGGTGCCAAAGCACAGTCTTTCGAAAATTTTGAAACTTGCAAGATTTCATAAGAATATCAGTACCTACAAATTAATATATCTTCGATTTGCGGTAATCGGTGACCAAAGGTCCAGGTCAATTTCCTGACTGCACCATTATAAGTGATGGGAAAAATAAACAATGCTTCCCTTTTCAGAAATTGCATTGGATCAAGGGCTCAATTCTTTCAGAATCATGTGCTATTTAGCTCATTCTAAATGAATCAAGGTGCAATTGTTGCTTAGTGATTTTTACCAAGGTTCATCTGAGGTATGCAAAGCAATGAATTTTGCTAATAAACTCTTGATGAAAAAGAGATAGGACGATTAGTTGACACCAATGTGTTCCGTCTCGTCTGGACGCGTTGCCCATATGCAACATAACCTACCTGGGTCATCAATGACTTCACCTGAGGTCAAATTTTAAAATTGACCTTACAGGTCACCGTATATATGTTTCAAAAGTGCATCAATGAGACACAACAGCGATGGCGTCAAAATGTTTTCCCTATCTTTCTCTTAGGTGACATAATTCCACGAAACTGTTTTTGGCCCTAAAAACAGTATTTTTGACCTTGCATGACCATCTGGAGCCCTAAACTTATTGTCTGAGCTCAATTTGAGGCTGGATACGATTGTAATTTCATAGTATCGATGCCTTTCTCTAATCGTTTGCTGCTAGCTATCATATTTCCGAGATAAAATCGGGGGCTTCTGGAAAGAGTCATAAAAGAGTCCTAAACCGAAAATCCTGCACCTTGTGAACCACTGGTGGACCTCAATTGTGACCTGATCCAAGAAAAATCGAAATACTTTCGAATAGAGCTTGCGCTATAGCTATCTAATGCCGTTTTTTTCGCTTTGTCGCTACGTTGCGTAGTATTGGAGATCTCACGAGGGGGGGCGGCAATCACCACCCCCTGCAGTTCGTGTTCGGCGCGAACCCCCTGCAGTGCCCGGGTTAAGTTATGAAAGGAACAAGCAAACAAATTAAAAATGATGGGCTTGCTTAGGAATAATTTATGGGATGTTGTTTAAACTTGTGCTGTTAATGAGTGTTTGGGACGATAGGAACGCCATACAAGAGCTTTGTTGCTGTAGCTTGTTAAATGCAATATATTGCGCATAGGCGGATTCAAGTTAAGAACGTAGGGGGCACCATGAGCGAATCGCCTTTCATCATCTGAATTATTTGAAGTTGGGCCTAAATTGATGCAGAATATCGACTCCCAGTTTATGTACCTGAGAGCGCTTCTGCCCAAAATATGTATAATCCAAGTATGCATGATTTATATAGCAGTGACATAGTCTCTGACGCTTGTATTCTACTGCAAACTACGAAGAAAGTATGCGACGCACAACCGCATTCGTACCGAACTCTCCAAAACATGAGTCTGGAGCCGCCTCTGCTGCGTCAATTTTTTTAAAATTTTCACACAAGAAGCGTCATTCGTATTTAGGAAAATTCAGCAAATTCAAGACGATGAACGTAACGGTTCAGAAGCGGCAGGCGACAAACTACCGAGGGGCAGAATCTGTCCCCGCAGGGAATAGGGTTAATCCTATTCCCTGCGGGGCAGGTTTCACCCCCCAGTAGTTTTTTTGCCCAAGGCTTCTTAACCATTACGTCTATCGTCTTTAATCTTTCGGACTTTCCCTAATGATAAATGTCGCGTGTCCTGTCAACACTTTTAAACAATCTGCCTAGCTTAGTTGGCTCCAGACTCATGTTTTAGGGAGTTCGGTACGAATGCGGTTGTGCATCGCATACTTCCTTCGTAATTTGCAGTTTAAAACAAGCGTCAGAAACTATGTCACTGCGATACACATCATACATAATTAATTGTAATACACATATTTTGGGGCAGAGGAGCACTCTGGTACGTAAAATAAGAGGCGATATCCTCCGTCAGTTTAGGCCCAATTTCAAATAAGTGGGATGATAAAAGGCGTTCCGCACATGGCCCCACCCACGTTGGTTACCTGAATCCGCCTATGCGCAATATGTTATATTTAACAAATTACAGTGCCAAAGCCTACCTATGACGTTCCCATTGTCCCAAACACTCACGAAAAGCAAATATTTTGGTGTAAAAAGTTCTCCGCCCCCGATTTTTCATCCCTGAGTACGCATATTATTTTTAACTTGTGTTCTTGTGGTTTATATATATGTAAAACATGACATTGGAAGCTCAAACATATTTTGTACATTTCAGTTGGTCGAATCACATGGTCACAATGGCCTTAACAAAAAATGTTTATTTTGCCCCTTGTCAATCTTATTTTAAAAAAATCGGGGTCCGAAAAGAAAAAAAAATGCTCACAAGGAATCGAATGGTGTTTGTCCCATCGAAATCGGCCGAGTGGTTCTCGAGATCTCTGAAAGGGGGCACAATCTGCCCCCAAACAGGTATAAGTAATTCTGGACGCCCGCAGGTAATAGGGTTAACAGGGATGGGAAAACTTGCCATTCTGCTGTTCTAAGCGGTGACAAATCTATAGGTATCAGTGGAGCTTTCGGTGACAAATCTTAGTTAGACAAGTAGGTACTACACCTTTGCAAATAATCACCTCTGTGACATAATATTAATAACTCACATCTAGATTCACCAATCCTGCAGCTCTCAAATAATTCCTTCAGTTCTAAAATAATTTTACACTTAATAAAAACACAACCAAAATCCCTCTGGTACAACTGTACAACGTTTCATGGAATGTTCAACGGGAACAAAGATATGGCCTTCATCCATTAAAGCAAGTGTTCACAGGCCTGCAGCCACGTGCCTCACACTGTCAATGACAACGGGACATGCGGGTTCATCCATTATTCACCATTAGATGAGCAGCCTTACGACATATAAACAGAGACAATTGGGTATTTCCCCAAATATTCTGGCAAAATCAGTTGCTGTTCACCTCATAGCAGCATTTTTAAAACCTCGCGTCTGTAGCTTGAGCGAATTGGGAATTGTTTTTTAATTGATTTGCCTTGGTGGGGGTTTAAACATCACTATGCTACCCAAAAACTTTAACGTTCTCCAAGACCCATTTTTCAATACATTTATACTGGTACCAGGGACTAGACCCACCATTTTTTTTATAAAAAGTAGTTAACCCGGCCGCAGCAGTGGGCCTCCCGAGACAACTTCGCCATGCGTGAGGGCGTCAAAACGACCCCTCCCCGATCTAACTCAGAAAAACGCCAAAGAATTGAAAGACACGAAAAAATCTGAAAGCTCTGACGTTTTATCATTCAATTAAGTTAGATAGGCACCATTTTTTAGCTGAAGTCAATGAGTCACCCTAAGGGATCATCAAAGGTCAAATTTCACATTTTGACTGCTCTTCAAACAACCCCGTAATTCTCGTACGTTAAATATTAAAAAGAAGAAAAGTAAAGAATATTTTAACTAGAACAAACGAAACAAAGCAATTGAAATTAAATTTGCTAATCCTCACCAGGCCTGTCTTCGAAATTAAGTCAAAAAAATAGTAAAGGCTCCAGAGTCATCAAGAAGTCTGAAAAATGCAGTTTGGGAATAATCCTGTTTCCTGAACTAACTTTTATATATATCATAGAGCGAACTACTCTAACATCATCCGTGTTTATCTCCATCAAGGCGCTTCGAATATAGATATACGATTTATACCTTCAGGTCAATTTGTAAAATTATGACCTCAGGTCAGTCATTTTGACCTGGGTAAGGTAAATTGCATATGTCGATGCGCCAGACGATACAAACACAGGGATGTTACAACGTCATCCTCTATCTCTTTTTCTATCAAAATGATAAGCAAATAATTGCTATGATCCTCAGATGACCTCATGACCTTGTAGAGATCACTGGGAAGCAACAACCTTGCACTTAGATCATCCAGAAACAACCAAAAAAATATGATTCTAAATATATTAGCTTAGATCGTCGATATATTTCAAATTGGAAGCTTTGGTACTTTCACTTCACTTCTATAGTGGGAGTCAAAAGATTGACCTTCTCTTATCCACCTGATAAAAAAAATCCTGAGTATAAAAAAGTTGTAGATTTATGAATCTTATGAAATCTGCACAAGTTTCAAATCTTATCGAACAAAAACTGTGGCTTTGGCACGATCACAAACATTTTGGAAGGCAAGGTCACTTAAAGTGACCTGGTAAACTGACCTCGGAAGACCTGAAGTAAATTTTTAATCAAAGTGTGGGCAATTGATGTTCAAACAGCTGTGCAAAATTTGGCGGCGATACGCGCCGCCGTTTTCCCGCTATTCCGGTAAAACCTCAGGGGGGGTCAAAATGACCCCCCACCAGGGCGAGGGTTAAAGGTAGTTCAAGGTTTTTATCCACCAGCGAAAATGGGCTTAGCTGAGAAAATTGCTTTAAGTGCCATCACAATCCACAAAAATACAGATTTCTCCACGGATTTGACCCACTTCCTCATCAAAGTTGGGGGTCTGAAGCCAAGTTGGGAGTCCCCCCAACTGAATAGGAAACTACACCCCTGGATTCATTTGTAAAGTTAGTTAGAATAGGGCCCTGCTCAACGTGTCACAAGTCAAGCTCCATAGCCCCCATGCAACGATTGTCCCATGTTGGGCAGAATGTTGCATAGGGGTTATGACGCTTGCGCTTGCGACACGTCAAGCAGGGCCTAGGTGTGCTACACGTACTTCTATATTCATTAATTTGTATAATAAACTATTAATTCTCCCAATTCATTTCCCAATACTGTTTGCGCCATACTGTGGTAGCAGGGGCTCCTCAACGGGGGACGAGGGCTATATACTTGAACGTCCCCGCCGTGTCTTCCCCAATATTGTAAGATTTTAACATTATGCCTATGGGCGTTGCGTGGAAATAATCAACTTCAAATGTTTCGGTCCCCTCAACTTTTGAGAGGTGGTGAAGCGCATTGCAGTTAGTGATATGAATGTGTTTTTTTTTGTGGTTGGACTACGATTAAGAAAGTGCATAATAATACTGCAACTCAAAGGACAATCAGCTGTTCCGCATTCAAAGTTTGGCAACGGGCGGCACGAGGAAGCAATGAGAGATTAAATTTTTAAGTTAAAATTAGTTATAGAGAAAAATGTACCGGGGACAACATCTGTAGTTGCTAAATGTGATATTTTGTATCAATTGGTTGGTATATTATAGGGATTAACTAATTCATAATGATGGAAAGGTCGTCAGTACCGCCCTAAGGTCAGTTAAGAGGGAGGAAACAGTAACAACAACTGTAACCACAGACATGCTCTAACAGTAGACTTTTCATGCTATTGGTGATGTAGTGTGTCAGTATTGTCTTCCTCACCATAGCATAGCATGCAACATAGCATGCAAAGTATGACATAAGGGTGTATCTGCCGCCCATGGTGGCCCAGCTGCAAATTGTGGCAAGAGCATCAATGAGGTATTTGAGGCAGCCCAAATCCTGCCCAAAATGGGGCAGCAATCTGCCCCATTTGTAATGTTTGTCTTCTCTGAATAATATTGCTGCTGCCCTCGCCAGCAATTTTAGCCCCATGATTTCAAAAGCTGACCAAATTTTCCCAAAGCTGCCCCAAAATCAAATTGATGTCTTGTGTCAGCCATGCCCCGACGAGATCTCGTTGAAACCTGCCATGTTTTGCAGACTGGTGGCCAAATTCATAGATTCAGGGGAATGAAAGATGCTGGGAATGCTTGTTTGATCACATATCTTGAGATGTAGGAGGTGTCCGGGTCTAAAAACATGGCAATTATGCTATATTTTTCATGTGTTTTAGCTAGACACCCTTCATTTCATGACATATCATCTGGGAATACCTATTGCATAATTTTGGCATCCCTCCTCCTAACTCTCTGAATTTGGCAACACTGCTTCCATCTGGTGTCAAGGTTTTCTAACCTAGCTGTACAAATATGATTAAATTAAAAAACACTTGTATTTGATTTTGAATACAATTTGCTTCAACAAATCGACTTGACAGTTTGATACATTTTCAACATAAATAATTTGCTGTTCACTTAAACTAAATTCCAAAAAGCCTCGCACAATTCTAAAAACTTATCATATTTCGCTTGCTCATGAATTGCTATCTGATTTAAAGCAAACTTTCCTTTGTAAAAGTTGCTTAGACTTCCTTCTGTATCATGAAAAGTGTCATTTTTTGACGATTTTGGACGATTGGGGGGGGGGGGCAATGCCCATTTGGCCCATCCACCACTGCATTTGCTTACATTTTGCACTTCGTGGAAGAAAAGGACTCAACTGATTTTAACATGGCAATGTATTTCATCTTGTATCGGCTAGCAGAGTTGTTTATCAGAGTTTCTGCAACTTTATATTGTCATGCATGATTAATATTTAACAGAGTATAAATATAAGTATTGCTTTAACCCGCGCGGCGCTGGGGTATGCAGCGAAACGCGCGGTGCTGGGGGTATCAATCTTACTCTCTCGTATCTTCCGAACCAATGACCACCTCAAGAAGCGCAAGGCGGCGATGGAAGTCTATCATTGGGACGAAACAAATGCATACCAGATTGTGTTAACCCTATTCCTGGAGGGATGAAAAGTATACGAATCTGTCGGGGGGAAGGGCTTATTCGACCCCCTTCAGATCTCCGCTGCCATAAGAGCTAAAAACATTAAACTTGGTGTGTGACTAAGGTCGACAATGAACTCTATTTTTTCAACTTTTGGTGACCTTGGGTTATTATCTTCAAGGTCAAATGAGGCCATCAAAAGTTATTTTTGTCAAAACACGATATTTTCAGGAAACCTTGCCATTATCTCGGAAACTATGGCAGCTAGGAGGAATCCGAAAAAAAATCACTGTAAAGCGGTTTGAATTGTCTTTCACCCGCAAGGCATTATAAATGACCTCGGGTCAATGGTTTGGACTGTAGAGGTAAATAAATGTTTACAAAAAAAAAAATGTTTTTCAGCAAATGTTTGTTCGTTAATAACTTTTTATCTTAAGTATATAAAGCACTTATTTTGGAACCATCGTGTTTTTCTTGTCATTGCAATTCGAATCATATCAATTTTGTCAAATCGAAAATTTGACCCCGGGTCAAGGTCAAGGTCAAGGTCAAGGTGACGAAAGTCGGTCAAAATGCAAATCAGAAGACGCGTATTGACCGAGACGAACATTTTGAGACCATTTGTGAGTCCTCTATGATGTTCTTGTCACGAGTTATTGAATAAAAAAGGTTTTGGCGACCTTGAATGACCTTTTCAAAGTCACTAACTTAAAAAATTCGTCCTTTTCATCAAGAAGGGCCTAAGATGACATGATACTGAAATAATTGGATGATGCAATGTATTAACATGTTTTTTTCATTTTCACTATATACTTATATCGGAATGTTACAATTTGGACCTAACATCAGGTCATCAAATATTTAATATCACCCTGAACTTTAACCCTCGACCGACGGGGTCTGAGCCAACTTCGAACGAGGACGGGGGGGGGCGGAATAACCGCCCCCAGAGATCTCCAAAACTACGCAACGTAGCGAGAAGCGGAAAACGTCGTGAGGTTAGGCCCGTTGACGAGTACTAGCGAAAAATACTTTTTTTATCAGGCCAATATTGAGGTCACCAGAGGTCAAAAAAGGTCAAATTTTTCCATATTTCGAGTAAATTGAGCACTGCTTCACAATAATCGGGCTAGCTCAGTAAACAACATAGCTAGGAGCAATCCGAAAAAGCACTGCATTGCTCTTGAACACTCTTTTCGCCACAATTTGTCCAGATTTAGATCGGTTCAATAGTTAAGGCTCCAGAGGTCAGACGAAGGTCAAAAATGCTTAATTTTATTTACCGATTTTTTTTATTTGCTTAATAACTTCTAAGTTTTCAAGGTTAGCGCAGTCCACATGTTGCCACCATCGTGTTTTCTCACATCAACGGGCGCTCTAACCCTTTATCGTTTGATCTAGCTAGGTAAAAACTTAAAAAATGACCTGACCTGAACCTGAGGTCATGTCAAGGTCAAGTCAAATTTTATGTCTATCGATGGAGGGTTGACAGAAGAAAAGAATGGTGCAAACCAACAGTACTCTATCTTACGTAGAACATGAGTTATTGTCAAAAACATATGACCTTTTGGCACATTGGATTTGACCAATGTTCACGGAAGAAAATACAACTTGCATTCTTATACTTTGCTTCAGAATAGTGATTAGGATGAAAACTGATCACATTTAGCCAGGTTTTGTTCGATTTGAAAGTCGGGTCACGTTGAGTGGCCTTGTAGCCCAACCTAAGATAACCCGAGATAAAACAATGCAGACAATGTAGTTAAGTGATGCTGAAATAGATCGCGCTGCACATCACCAATTTTCTGTTATTCATGAAATACGGGAGTGGGAAGAAAATCACTTACAGGCCATGAGTGTGTTCTGCCCTGTCAGGTAGTTTAGGAGATCTTATGATGGTGGGGATTGGGATAGCTTCCAAGTAAGCCACGTTATAGAGAATGCCTCAGTAGATTCTTGATATTTGTGTTGTAATTTTTGGCTATCTGTACCTGTCAAGACTTCTAATTGTATAAAGGACCTTACCTGAATGAACTTCATTATCTTGTCCACCGGCCAGAAGATTGGATGCATGACGATGTATTCTGCCGACGGTCTCTGTTCCGGTTCCTGTTGTATCATCTCCTCCACCAGAGACCTCCTAGAGATGTCTTCCAATGCCGACAAACTACACAGAGAAAGGATAAATTATATACTTAGGAGGGTCATTGCTCATTGAGAACATGTTGCATTGTATTCAAAGTAATACAACTTAGCTTGTAACCCGGCATTGGCTGGGGTCTAATCTGAACACCATTGACTGTGGGCGAGAGGTTAAACCTCCCCTGGGCCCTAATGTTCGGGATTTTAGCTTAAAGGGAATATAGCACCTTTAACATTAGTTTTTTACTGAGATAGCCAGATTGTCGGGTGTACTGAGAAACCTCTAAATCTGAAATTTTTCCTTCCAAAACGACCTAGTTGCTGAGTTTTGAACGCAAAAACCGTTGGTCATATTTGGTCATATTTCAACGTCACAAATCCCGTGACGTATNACTACTGCAAGGCCAATTTTTACGATAAATTGTTACATTTTTGAGGGAGCAAAAGACATGTTAGCCCCCCTTCGACGCCTTCGGGGGGGGGGGGCACGGCCTGGTTGCCCCCTGGGGATCCGCCAGTAGCCCGGGCTGCCACTACCAGGTCAGAAGTCAGCGCTCTCTCCCACTGAGCTACAGGGGCGGACAAAAAAGGTTAAAGATAACCAAACTCGTTTTTGGTCACAAAGACATCATGTTTTACTTAACTCAAACATCATGTCCGATGCGTTCTTAGGAATCACAACCAAGTTAAGGAGCAGACCGGTACTTACTACATAGGGAGGAATAAGTCAGTCAAAAATATGTATTGTTTTGCAATTTTCTAGGGGCATATTTCATGCTTTGTTCTGGAATATATCTTCCTGTCTTAAATATGTTTGACCATTTGTATTTTTTATATTTTTTTCCCGAAAATATTTTTTGCATCGCAAAATTCTTTTTTTGCAAATGTATTAAAAACTGGAAGATGCCATGTTTTGCAGACTGGTGGCCAAATTCATAGATTTAGAGGAATGAAAGTTGCAGGGAATGCTTGTTTGATCACATATCTTGAGATTTAGGAGGTGTCCGGGTCTAAAAACATGGCAATTATGCTAATAATTTTCATGTGTTTTTAGCTAGAACCCCACAATTTCATGACATCTCATCTGGGAAATACCTATTGCATAATTTTGGCATCCCTCCTCCTAACTCTCTGAATTTGGACACACTGNGGCGCTGTCGGTTATGGCCGCCCGAACATGTTGCCGAAAAATTGATTTTAGGAGTCAGGAATTATTCAAATTCAAAAATTAAAGATAGAAAAGTTGTTCGAGATCGTTTACTTCATACGAGTCCATCTTAATAGTTTTCGAAATTCAAAATTGTATATTTTCACAATATTCACGACCATGCATAATGACCGCCCGAAAGTGTTGCCGAAAAATGGATTTGAGGTAGTCAGGAGTTAATCAAATCCAAAAACCTACTTTATAAGAGTTGTTCAGAATTGCTTACTACATACTAATCCACCCTCGCAATTTTCGAAATCCAATTTTTTTTCATTTTTACCCTGCAGACGACCATTCCTACTCTCCAGTCATTGGCGGATCTAGGATTTTGTTTTTGGCGCCATGGGGGACATCACCCCGAAAAGTTGATCACAATTAAAACTCATCGGATTTTGCTCCCTTATGAATTGCTAGACGTTTTAAGAAAAACTTCCCTGAGTAAAAGTTGCGTAGATCTCCTAGATCAGGAAATGTGTAAATTTGCACCAATTTCAGGTGGTTTGGGGGGCATTTGCCCCTGATATTTCCCCCCCCGCTGGATCCACCAGTGTCTCCAGTGCGCGTGTTAGGGCTGCAACATATAGAGTGCGAAGTCTCCCCACCATGCGCATGCCCAAAACTATCTTTATTCCTTATTACAGATACAAACAATAAACTGCAACCGCTGTATTTTTTTAAAACAATGTTCAAGAAGCATGCCTTTTTATCTAGAATAACCAATTTCAAATGATGACTTGATGTGACCTGACCTTGACTTTTTTTGGTGTCAGGTTGGGAAAATAGCTGCTCCTATCGAATTATACGTGTACAATAACCCATAAAACATGTGTCGCATGACTTCCGTAGATCTCTTGCAAATAGTGACCTTTTGCAACTGATCTTGACCTCTACTTACAAATTCACTTTAGCTGAAGCGTGAAATGCATTATACCTTTGAGAGCACTTTATGTGATTATAGGCACAAAATAAGGCTTTTGATGGAAAGTATGGCTCAAAAACTCAAATATACATATTTTGCCCCTCCCAGTTCTCAGTGCTGCCATTCCCAGTTCCCTGGATCCTTTGACATGACTATGAGCTGACATGTGACCTTATTTTGACAATTTCACGTATGCTTTGGATGCGTCTCACTTTAAGCTTTCGATTGCCGCCATGCGAGTCTCCCTGTGGTTATTTGTTCGGAAGATAATGAGGAGGCAAAATTTGTACCTCTATAGCAAGGCGTGTTCGGCTGAATGCCCCAGCGGGGTGCAGGTTAACCCGCGCAGTGGTGGATACAGTACTTTCAGTGAGGGTTGTTAATTAACCCTCGCACTGCAGGGGATGGTTGATTTCCGCCGCCCCTCAGGTTTTTGAGGAGTAGCGGAAAAACGGCGGCGCGCAGCGCCGGCCAAATTTCGTACCACCTGTTATGGGCATCAATTACCCACACTTTGGAAAAGTTTTGACTTGAGGTCATATCAGGTCAGGTCACAAGTCCATGTCAAGTGACCTCACTTCAAAAATGTTTGCGTTCGTTGCCAAAGCCACAGTTTTTTTTTCTCGAAAGTTTTGAAACTTGCAGGATTTCATAAGAATATCAGTACCTACAATTCGTGTATCTCAAATTTTTCGTATCGGTGACCAAACGCCAGGTCAATTTCCTGACCTCCCATTATAAGTGAATGGGAAAATAAACAAATGCTTCCCTTTCAGAAAATATGTATTGGATAGGCTTAATTATTTCAGGAAAACATGTTATTTAGCTCATTCTAATTATTCTAGGCAGGCATTTGTTTGCTTCCTTAGTGATTTATACGAAGGTCTCTGAGGTCATCAGAATGATTTTGCTTAATAATCTTTGATATAAAGAGAGTTAGAGACGATTTAGTTGACACCAATGTGTTCTCTCGTCCTGCCGCGTTGCCCCATATGCACATGACCTGGATCACCAAAATGGACCTTGACCTGAGGTCAATTTGAAGTTTAACCTTACCAGGTCACCGTATATAGTTAAAAGCGCTATCAGATGAGACAAACACGATTGACGTCAAAATGTTTTCCCTATTCTTTTTAGGTGGACATATGTATTCCGAAAACTGTTTTGCAAAAACAGTTATTTGTTACCTTTCATGGACCTCTGAGCCGTAAACTATGATTGAGCTCAATTTTGAGAACCTGGATGCGATTGAAATTTCAATAGGCTATTTGATGCTTCTCTAATGGTTTTGTCCTAGCTATCATTAGTTTCCGAGATAATCGGGGGTTTCTGTAAAAGGAGTCCTAAAAGAGTCTAAAACCTTGAAAATCTGACTTTTGGGTGACCATGGGTGACCTCAATTGTGACCTGATCCAATAAAACACTGAAATACTTTCGATAGAGCTTGCCTAGAGCTATCTAATGCCGTTTTTCGTTTGTCGCTACGTTGTGTAGTTTTGGAGATCTCACGGGGGAGGGGGCGGAAATCAACCCCCCTGCAGTTCGTGTTCGGCGCGAACCCCCTTGCAGTGCGCGGGTTAATGGCCCGGGAGCGCATTGCTTGGCACCCGAGGAGGCGCCATGTATGTTTTTGTTTATTTTTTTAGGGATTAAAACTCCCAAATTGCTCAAATCCAAGATAGTACTTTTGAAGAGAATGTTATTTCCTTTCTTTTGACGTTTTGATTTACAATTTGCATCGATGTTCTAGGGTTTTAAAATATTTATCGTGATACTTTTGGGCGTCGGGGCACACTCCACGGAATCGGTGGGGGGGGGGGAAGTGATATGAGTTCTAGGGAAGTCCTCCATGGGTTAACACGCGCACTGGAGGGGGGGGCACTTTTGTGCCCCCCCCACATGTTTTTCGTGAATATCTAAAAAACGAAGCGGACGCAGGCGGCTAGTGTTTGATGCGAATTTTACGGCAACCAAATAGCGGATCGTTTGACTTTAAAAAATCGAAATCGGTCGGTTAAATTTTTGATTATATGATTTAATTCCAAATAGCTGCCAGAATCGAGGTCGGCGAAGCGAATCTTCGGAACAACACTCAGATCGGGACGATTCAAAACGCCCATTTGTAGCCAGTGTCGATCTGTCATCCCCAAACGGAACTTCAGGCACATTGCCAGTTGACGTGTGACGGTCACAGAGGCCAAATCCTCAAAAAGGACATTTTGGCCGATTTGACCTTCATTGACCTCGTTTGACCCTTAAGATATTGACCTAAGGTCACCAAAATTTCAGAGAATGTAGATCGTCACAGCACCTACCTACCCTATAAGTTTGAACGTTCTAGCTCTCATGCTTTCGGAGATCTCACGGGGGGGCACTAAAGTTCCCCCCCCCTCCAGTGGGTGTTAGTGGCATACCCCTCTCCAGTGCGCGTGTTAAGGAGCGTCCTTCATGGTTTTGGGTCGCCCTTCATGGGTTTGGGGGCGCCTGCGGCGCCCAGATTGCGCCTTCGGCGCAGGGGCGCTAATTTCCATTGAGGGGAGGGCTGCCATTTCCAGCGCCCCCTTCTGGATCTGCCTCTGAACCTGCGCCTCACTTTTTATCAATAACTTTACAATTATGATAGATATTGTCGTAGAACTTGCAATAAAATGATGTAGTACTTTGGGAGATGATGATGTTTTGTTGACGTCATGTCATGCAATGTTTGAAGGAAGACGATAAATGTTTAAAAACCCGTAGAAAAGTGAGCTTTGATAAAAATTGCAAGTACAAAATTCAAAATGGAAATTGCATTGTAGTTAAAATGGTTATCATAAAACTTGGAAAGTATTGGGTTTTGACCTTCAAGATTACAACAAACTTTGTTATGTGAGAATCGACACATTTTTGTGAAGATATAAAACACGGAATAGATACACATTAGAGAAACAAATGAGGAAGATACCAGATAAAGATACCTTTCCTTATCCAAACCAAATTACAACGCAGTATCTTAATTTTTGACAGACTTATGACATTCAAGTGTATGAAACGAAACACATCATAATTTGTCAAGTTGTATTTTTTGTTTTTAGTGATCAGATACAGAATAAGAAATGCTACTATTAATTTCTGAGACAAAACTGATCTAGAAACACGCCTTTTTATTTTGATTTATAAATTTAAGATTTAAACTTTTGTGATATGACCTTGACCTTGTGAGTTAAGGTTGAGAAAATGGGTGCTTCTATAACGTTTAACGTGTAAATAACCCATACAAGATATGTTGCGTGACTTTCGTATATATTTTGCTGCTTGTTACCTGACTTTGACCTGAAGGACTTACAATATCAATTTTGATTATGTGGTAGATGTATTACACATTTGTTGTAAGCAAAGGTCAAACTACGGGTATCAGGTCACGGAAGGTCACTGTTGGCGAGATGTCTACGAAAATCATGCAACACATATTTTAGTTTTTTTTTACACGTATAATTTGATAATTATTTGGAACCATTTTTAAAGTCTGACTCCACCAAAGGTCAAGGTCAGGTCATTGAAGGTATTTTTTGATTGATGAATATCAATAAATAAGTCATGTTTCTAGACCATTTTTCTCTAAAAAATACAGCGATGACATTAATTCGTCTATGCATGGTTCCTAAAAGCAAAAAGAAACGTAATAAGCAATTACGTCATAGTTGCTTATACTTCGGGAACCATTTGTCAGTCAACAAACTTTGCCAAACAAAAAGCCAAATTTTGTACACCTGTTTGGGCATCAATTACACACACTTTGGAAAAGTTTTGACTTGAGGTCATCTCGGTCAGGTCGACAAGTCATGTCAAGTGACCTCACCTTCAAAAAATGTTGCGTTGTGCCAAGCCGACAGTCTTTTTTCGAAAAGTTTTGAAACTTGCTAATCTCGGAACTATTTTACATCGGTGACCAATAGTCAGGTCAATTTCTGACCTCCCCATTATAAGCTGAAATGGGACAATAACTCTCAATGCTTTCCCCTTTTCAGAAATATTGTTTTGGATCAGGCTAATTCTTTCAGAATCATGCCTATTTTAGCTCATTCCTAAATGATCAAGGTGCAATTGTTGCTTAGTGATTTCTAACAAGGTCATCTGAGGTCATCTGAGGTCATCAAGCAAAAGAATTTGCTAATAACTCTTGATAGGAAAGAGATAGAGACGATTAGTTGACACCAATGAGTTCGTCCCCTCGTCTGGCCGCGTTGGCCCCATATGCAACTGACGCTACTGGGTCACCAAAATGACCTTGACTGCGGTCAAATTTGAAGTTGAACTTTACCAGGTCACCGTATAATATCTTTCAAAGCGCATCAATGAGTACAAAAGCCGATGGCGTCAAAATTGTTTCCTATCTTTTTTAGGTGAATGCTTTCAACGAAAAACTGTTTTGCTAAAAACAGCAATTTTTGACCTTGCCATGACCTCTGGAGCCTAAAACTATTGACCCTGAGCTTCAATTTTTGAGACCTGGATGCGATTGGCAAATTTCATAGCTATGCGAATTGCTTCCTCTAATCGTTTGCTCCTAGCTATCATAGTGTTCCGAGATATTAGGGGTTTCTGGAAAAAGAGTCCTAAAAGGTCCCTAAAAACCGGAAATCTAACCTTGGGTGACCACTGGTGACTCAAATTGTGACCTGATCTAAAAAAAGACTGAAATAACTTTGATAGAACTTGCATAAGAGCTATCTAATGCGTTTTTCCGCTTGTCGCTACGTTGCGTAAGTTTTGGAGATCTTCACGGGGGGCGGAAATCAACCCCCCTGCAGCTTCGTGGGTTCGCGGCGACGCCCCTGCAGTGCGCGGGTTAAGAAGAAATGTCATTTACTCTCATTTCGGTCACTATTGTTTTACACTTTTACTCATTATTGATTTAACTACGATTTTTGCAACATTTACCGTTTTTCTACCAAAAATGGCATGACATAACATCATCAAAACATCATTATCTCCAAAAGTATCAAATTATTTGCGATACAATTTGGTGAGAAGTCGTGGCATTGATGCAGCATAAGGATCATACTAGAGGTGCCACTTTCCTACTCGCTTACTAACGAGATGTGGGTAGTTACTGCTGCGGCGTCCGGCCCGGGGTCAGCAACTGCTCCGTCTCCCGGTAACACTCGTCGAGGTCAGCGGAGGGCTGTATTAGACGGCAGGTCACAGGCATATGAATGCCCGGAAATACATCATGAACATCAATCCGAGGTCAGCTCGGTAAACAGGGGGCAGCACTAGTCACTACCCCAGCACTGTACCCTGCTAACAAAGAACTCATAGTTTTAAAAATGAATAAAGTTAGCTCATTAAGCATGGAAACTTAGAAAATAAGTCAGCTTAGGTAACGTCCAGAAA
The DNA here is from genome assembly GCA_014673585.1 of Semibalanus balanoides. NCBI lineage: Eukaryota > Metazoa > Arthropoda > Thecostraca > Balanomorpha > Balanidae > Semibalanus > Semibalanus balanoides. Next base: position 336,716 of record VOPJ01006357.1, read on the forward strand.
TCACGTTAATCTGAAAACATAAAAGTTTACTCTGTCTAATAAATCATCGTCGTACACTCGCAATCACACGTCAACACACTGTCACATCTCGTCACACGCTAGTGACCAATAACAAATCAAAACACCACCACCGGTAGCCTTACGTCCCACGACCAGCCAAAGTCAGGCTGATTTCTAGCCCGCGTAGAGCGACGCAACTCGCTCGCCAGAGAGCTCCACCCGTAGAGCGGCGACGCCGCTGCCGCCACCCGCGGCCGGCCACTAGCACGCCTCGCCCAGGCTCCGACGAAAAACAGGGAACCGAGCGGCGCCCGCCGCAGCTAGACTGCTCCAGGCGCCACCAACGTCTCCACCCCTGCCGCTGCCGCATGCCGCCGAGACGCGCCCAGCCGGTAGCCGTCGTCGGTAGCCCACCGGCAGGCGCCTGCAGCTGCGTCTCCACTGCAGGCGGAGCAGTCCTGCTCACCAACGTCTCCGCTGCCGCTGCCACTGCCGCTGAAGACGCGCCAGCCGCCCCCGTCGTCGGTAGCCCACCGGCGGGCGCCTGCAGCTGCGTCTCCACTGCAGGCGGAGCAGTCCTGCTCACAGAGACGCTCCCCGGCGCCCCCACGCGCCCCGTCCGCCCCGCAACACCCAGCCGATCAGCGTGACGGAGCTCCAGCAGGCGTCCCCGACATCCACCTCGTAGGAGACTGGTCCCGTCTGAGCATGGCGAACGCGGCCCCGCCGCCACTTCGGTCCGGAGAAGCTGCGAGCCCACACGTCTTGCCGAGGCGAAAGCTGGCGCATGACCCTGACGACCACGGTCTCTGCCATCCGCTCTGGTAGTCTGAGACAAATCTGCGTCCGATCGGGACGCAGGAGGTTCGAACGGGTTCTGAGATTCCGGCCGTACAGCAGCTCGCCGGCGATCTCCCGTAAGTAACCTGAGGAGGCAGTGGCGGTATGTAATTAGAAATTCTGGCCAACCGCGTCGCCAGACACTGTTCATCCTGAATGCTTGCCTTCAGACTGTTTTTGACGGTCTGTACTGCCTTCTCCCGCCGCTCATTACTTGACGGAGGTAGGGAGCGACACGGGTGTGACGTATGCCCGTTCTGTCTCATGAACTCTGCGAACTCTCCCGAAATGAACTGTGGTCCATTATCAGACACAATCTGTTTGGGCAGCTCACGTGCGCACCTTTTTTAAATCTCAGAAGCGACCTGACCGATCGAGTTGAAATTCGCATACATTTTCTTTGGGCTCGCTCTTTCATCGCCAACTACGGCGCCTTACTGGTTGATAGTCAGGGGCTTCATTTTCTGAAAATGATTGGAGGGCAATGCTAACTTTTTATATATTATGATTTCATTATTACCATGCAACGCCATAGGCCTAATGTTAACATTTGACATAATTGTCCCCCCACCAAGTACACAAGTCGACACCGGTGTTGATTGTAATACAAAATATTCATTTCAATAAAGGTTTACAGTAGTAAAAAAGCTGTTCAGTAGGTAAACGGCATCCAGATCTATTTGTAAAACTACTCAAAACTGCTCTTAACGTCAACGCTCACTAACGCTTTTTGTCGTTGGAACTGGCACTCGCACTATGGTTATGATGCTAACGCTGTATAGCGTCTACAGGCCTCTCTGCTGAATAGCGTACATTTCTGCAGCTGATATGTACATTGCCGGCGGGCAGTTTAAAGGCTGACAGCTCCCTGGCAGGGCCTGGCCGACGCTGTGGTCCGCCATCCGGTCCCCGCTTCCGTCAGCTGCTTCCGCCGCTAAACAAGTCGTGACATCTCGACAAAATTGATAAAAGGATCATGGATCCAAATGTACTCTACAATAACCTTTCACATTGGAGCTAGGTTTCCGCTGCAGGTTTTAGCATGGGATCGAAGATTTGGCAAGATTCCTTGAAACAAATAGCGCAAATTGATGTCGTAGTTCTTAGCTTTTTAATCCCAAAAGATAAGTGGTTAATATTCCAACAAAGTTTTGTTAAACGTTACAAATTTGTAGAGAGAGATAAAAACACGACTGCAACTAATGGACCTATGGGCGGAAACTATGGAGCATGGAGGCTTTGTATAAGACATCACCAGGGACGCAGGAAGTATGTTCAAGTTGGGGGGGGGGGGCAGGATTTTAGCCCTGATACCGCCGGAAATCCCTGCCTCACTCTCGAATTCTGCCCGATTGAACTACATACTAGTCACTTTTTGGTTGCAGGTATTCACCTATTTATCGCCACTAACTCGTCAACACAGGTATTTTGGAAATAACCGTTAATTTGACTGACAATAGACTCTGTTATCAAATACTGCCATACGCGGATTTTTGAAATTAATGATGAAAAATTAGAATTTTGATTTTTTTCCCAATATTTGTCGAAATTGTTCCAGAGTGCTAGACATGAATATATATCATAGAAAACATGTCAGATAACGAAAATATGACGAAAACTTACAATATTTTGAACGTGTGCAAAATTTGAAGTTGAATACCATTAAAACTGACTGACAATTATGACTTCCCTAAGACCGAAATCGACCCACTTTTGACGGCATTAAAGTACCGTGGAATATAAAATGCATTGGCGGTTTTGCCCTTATTACTTAGTTATTTGAAACTAATATCGCCTTACTTTTTCACGCTCTAGACGCAAAAAATAGCCAATAAACCATGTAGTACAACGCCTAATGACCGTAATCAGCAGTTTGACCTCACTGACCTCGGATGACTGATCTGATTTAAGATCCATCCATTCATCTGAGTGCTTAGCCTATGATTATACAAGATAATAATTATACTTACAAGGGTCGATACACGAATCAATAATTATGCGATTTTGGACTGCTTATGCGTTTAAAGGAATAGCTCACCTTGGATTTGTTTCATTCAAACACGTTTGACTATAGTTTTGAAATACAACCTCTTTCATGTCAAAAATAGTTTCATACAGCGCCGATTCAGTGACATGAAAAGATCGTACATTATTAATTTATCAAACTAATATGCGGTACTCTCCACAACTGTCAACCGTGCTGAGCCAATCAGATTTTGAATGTATAGTCGCGTAAGATTACTGGATAGCCCTCTGCCAAGGTGCGGGAAGGCTCAACAAGTCTCTGCTCAGGTGCGTGTTAGCCCCATTCGCTTCGACAAAAAGTCAATATATTCGCTGGAGAGCCCTTTCAAACCCAGAAAACTTGCAGTGAGGGTTTTTTTCAACACGGGCTACAAAAAGCTGCTATCTCAGTTCAGCACATGTTGAGGTGAAACTATTTCGCTTTAAACCGCGCGCCGTGCCGGTGCTCGCGCCACTTCGCCCGTGCCCGGGGAGAACACCATTCAGGAGCCTCGTCAAAAAGTATTTTGAAACTATTGTGGTCATTTCTTAAAATGTTCAAATTGGGTCACCAGAGGTTCATTCAAAGGTCAGATTTCAAACTTTCAGGGCTTTTGCTCCAGAATCACCCAAATATCTCGCGAACTATGATGCTCTAGAAAACAAAACGGAAAGCGATTGAAGCTCTTGCAAAATGCCAATCGGCCAAAACGTGTCCTCCAAATTTTATTCAAGGTCAATAGTTAAGGCTTCTGAGACCATCAAGGTTCAAAAGGCTATGTTGGCCAAATCAGTTTTTTCACTAGTATCTTTTTACCTAATAAAGATACAGGCAATATTTTGATGCATCTGTTGGTCGGCTCAAAAAGGCGGCTTCAAATCGTATTCACGATGACCAGGTTAGGTCACCTTAGAAAATTAGCCTCAGGTCAAGGTCTAAGTGGTAACCCAAAGTAGGTAATGTTGAAATTGAGAGAACGTGTCTCGTCGAGACACGTCTGCCCATATACCGATTTGTTGATTTGTACACATTGGTGGCGGTTTCACTTATTTAAACTGGATTTATCGAGAGTTTAATGCAAAACATTGTTTGGTGACCTCGGAATGACGCCTCGGTGACCCTGCGAGGTCACCTAACACAAATGTGCACGCTGGATCTTCAGGATGGCCGATGATAACATGAAATCAGAGAATTGGGGCGGAGGGCGTATCCTCAGAACCATAGGGGCGGCATCTGTGTGTGTGCGAACATTCTGCGCTGTGTTGTGCACCGTGCCCTTTTAATTTTAGAGGTTGGGACCCAGTATCAAAGAGCTCCCCTTAAATTTGTTATGGCTTAGGTAGGTTACAGATTTAGGACTTATTATCATATTTATGGAAACGCATTTGTATAATGTCGTGAATATTTACGGACGTGATAATCCTCGTGGAAAAAACAATAGACAATTTAAAAATCGTTAAATCGAGTATTCAAGTCAGGGGCCAGCAGAAAACGGGAAAGGAAAGGAAATATTATTTTGTTAACATAGCTTTATCAGATTTGTAGAACTTTGAGGTTTTAACACCTAAAAATACAAACTGCTTTTATGTTCAAATTGACGCAATTTGTGTGAAGGATATTATTAACAACACAATCGAGAGAACCAATATGAATAGGAGGAATCGTCGTCATTGCAATTGCAAACTGTAATCAACGAAGTGTAAAACTCTAAAATTGCCGACGTCATTAAAAGTTTCGAATATGGGTTTTGGATCGTTTTGGAACTAATGCATTGACGTCTACGGTCTGGTATATCCTAACCAATTTTTCGGATTTTTCACCAATTCAGTTTAACTATCCTTAAAATGGCTAAACGGCCTCAAATTCGAATAGAAGGCAATCATAACTAGATCCTTACCTATAAATTTCAAACATTTAATAATTAACAAATGCTTTTTATCTTCCACATTGATGTGATTACTTTTCAACGATTTTATTAATACAAAAACTGTAAACAGAAGAAATAGATTCTCATAAAAGTTTGGGGGGCGACGCCCCCGCTCGAAAAAAGTTTGGGGGGCCGCTGCCCCCGCTGCCCCCCGGTTCCTGCGTCCTTGGACATCACCCATCGTTGTACCAAACGTTCTCAATGCTTGCCATTCAAATCGCTCTGCAGTATGTTGTGTAACAGCGTGATTAACAGTTCAGAGCCCATGTCGACTACAGAGTATTCCTCCGGGCTTCGTGTCATCGCGTGCACGCTGCACAATTTAGGCTGTGTCGTCAGAAAAAAATGCTTAGGAAAATGTCAGATTCCTTGGCGCATGGGCCCCAAATTATGATTGATGTCGAAAATTCCTCACAAAAATCGGCGGGCATGAGGCTAAAGTCATTTTTCTAAAAGCCCTATTTTAATGCATTAGCGACACTAGCGCCACCTACAACCGTGTGTTATGGTATGTTTCGATGTTTTTCAACCGATGTTAAGATAATGTGAATTGAGATGTTCGAAAGTAAAACCTGGCGACATTGACGATAAGTTCCAGAAAATATTTTTTTTTCTTCATTCAAGTCACTTCCATCATTAGCATAAGCGCCAATGATACCTGTCATGTTACCAAATGACAGTGAAACGTTGTGTAAGTTTGCATTACTGCCTCTCTGCAGTGACATTATTTGTTATGTCACTGCATACTTCTCTGCGAGGGTATTACCACAGTACTGCTTTGATAAACATCATGGAATGATTCTCTTATTACGTGTAAACATCATAGGTACACTAAAAAACAAGACTTGACCACCCGTATTCCCACATGCGAAACTTTATTAAATCGGCTGGGGGGGGGGGCTAATGTTAATTTATAGATTTTAACTCCATTCTTACCATGCAACGCCATAGGCCTAATGTTAAAATTTGAAATAATTTGGGGGGGGCTCGGGCCCTCCCCAAGAGATATAAAGTTCAACCCCTGAGCATGCCGTCAGCACGAACGTCACGAAACGAGTATGAGAAAATCAAGCTCAGCTGCTGTTCTGAAGCTGGGAGCGATGCAATGGGCCGACACAGAACTTCATCGCAACGGCAAAAACACCACCCCAGACGCATTCACAGGCAACACACATTATCAACCTTCAGCATGTAAAGAAGAGCCACGTTCCGAGAGTATACAGTCTTGCCAGACTTTACAGATGTATATTTGGACCGTGGCTGCTACACTACAGACTGTATGTCTGGCCTTGGCCTGTACTGTTACAGATGTATGTCTGGAACGTGACTGTTATACAGACTGCATATTGGCAGTGGCTCGACACTACAGACTGCATATGCTGGGACAAGTGGCTCTAGCACTACAGACTGCATATCTGGACAGTGGCTCTACACTACAGACTGCAGATCTGGACAGTGGCTCTACACTCAGACTGCATATCTGGGACAGTGGCTCTACACTACAGACGCATATCTGGACAGTGCTCTACACTACCAGACTGCATATCTGGACAGTGGCTCTACACTACGATTGCATATCTGGACAGTGGTCTACACTACAGACTGCATATCTGGAACGTTACTATACACTACAGACTGTATAACCGGACCGTTGCTGTACGCTGCAGACTGTATGTCTGGGCCTTGGCTCTACTCTACAGACTGTTTTCATGTCTGGATCATGATCTAGAGTCTACACTACAGACTGCATATCTGGAACGTAACTATAAACTACAGACTGTATGTCCGAACCATGACTGTGCAACACAGACTGTATATCTGGAACGTTACACTACACTACAGACTGCATATCTGGACCGTGGCTCTACCCTATACAAACTGCATGACTGGGCCTGGCTCAATACAGACTGCAACTCTGGAACGGAGGTTTATCTACAGACAGTATTTTCTGGTTGTGGTTGCACGCTGTAGACTAATATTAGTATATTTTCTGGACCGTGGCTGTATAGCTTTACCGTTGCTCTAATCTACAGAACTGTATGTCTGGAACATGGCTCTACTCTATACAGACTGGATAATTATGTATTGCATGTGAATGTGTTGTGCGGTGGTGATTCTTTCCCTTTGGATGAAGATTTTGACGGCCTAGCAGCCGCTCCAAGCTTCAGAACGACTTGCTGAGCTCGGTTATTTAATGCCCACGTTTCGAACGCACGCGCTAACGGCATACGTGTGGTCGAGTCTGTTTGCAGTGACCTATGATGCTTAAAGGTAAAAAGTGTTTGATTCATTGATGTTTATATAACAAACATAATGGCGACACGCCATCTGGCGATAAGAAAACAGGATACTTTTCATGTCACTGCAGAGAAACAGTAATGCAAACTTGCACAATGTTTCACTGTTATTGGCTAATATTTCGGGATTCATTGAGTCTTATGCTTATAATGTGAGTGTTTGTAATGCAAGTTGCTGTTATTGATTAATTTTATAGTCAATTTGGACCTGTTTTTACCTTCGAACACCTATATTTGCATTACATAAACATTGGTTCAAAAGCAGCAAAACCTGTAATTGCACACGAATGTAGGTGGCGCTAGTGTCGTTAATTCATTTAAATAGTCTCTTTGTAAATTTACTTTAGCCTCATGTACCGCCGATTCTTTTGCGGAGTTTTAGACACCAATCATGTTTGTATGCCCATGCGCCAAGGAAAAACACGTTTTCCTGATGATCTGAGATAAAAACTTAAATGATGACACAGCCTACTGCACATGGCTGAAAACTCGCTACGCATGTACATACCAAAATGGTTCAGGTACTCACCAGTCACCATTGCTGGTGCTTCAGCCACGCCCGCCTGCTATCACGACGATAGCAAAATCTGCAACAACGATTGAAATCACCATTAATCCTGGTTACTCTAACCTTATGTTATGGTTTAATTCTAACAACTTTCGTTTACGTCTGTCATGCACATATTTCAGCAAGCAGCAAGCCTCATAGCAACACATCATTATTAGCGGTATGGCATAGAAGTCGATACATGATCTCAAAAGTGGCGATGTTTCTGCTGTTGTAATAGAGACAGGACGCAGTGGTCCGTTCATATCTACATAGAACTGTCGGCTGGTGATCAATTAAAATGGACCTGTTCACGACCATAAACCAGAGTTTGAATGGTAACTCGAATGCATTTAGTCGCCATTGATATGGAATACATCTCTTAATTTGCAGGCTGTCATTGTGACCGATTTATGTTGAATAATAGTTGAATGTCGGCTACAATGCATGGCTGAACGAGTTATACAATATTAATAATGCACACTAACATCATGCTGCATCGAGTGCATGCTGCATAGTGCATATACCTATGCATTATGCATAGGCATACCTTGGACTCACCATAGTGCATATATCTTGGCTCTTGCATACCTGCATAGTGCATATACCTTGGACTCACCATAGCACATGACATGTGTCCGGCTCAGCAAAACGCAGGCAAACGCGCTCTGTCGCTGGTGGTGCCCGGATTGCGTCAAGAGCGGCTCCCAGATTCCACACAGTACTGTGCCATTTTCAACTCAGACCTCAACTCTAGCGGCACCGCAACAGCTAATGCCTGACGTAGATGACGACTAATGACTGACACTGATCATGACCTTGGACTCACCTAAGCCAACCTAAGACGATCACACCCAGTAGTCCGGAGGATCCTCAAGGAAGCCGGGATCGCCGCGGCTGACGCACTGGCGACTCTTTTAGAGAAGGCCGTCGCTAGCAGGTAGTTGAGACCGTGGAGTAAGCTAATGCGATTCCCATACGAGGCATTAAGCGCGAGAGAGGGTGCTACCAAGTCAAGCCTGACTAAGAAAATAAAAGAGCAAATCGCATCATATACCGATGGATCGTCAGATCCGTCAGAGGTGCACACACTCCACCACCGGCAAGCTCCAGAAAATGTTTGCAAAACGACCGTCCAGAACCAAACAAATAAGGTCAGGTCCAGCGAAAAACTGAAGAAAAACGTTGAGCTCAAGTTATCGGACGGAGACGTGAAAGGGGCTATCCGCCTACTTTCTTACGCCGACTCTGTTGCCCAAGATTCGGACAAGACCATCGAGGCTCTCCGAGCAAAGCATCTCCCGGCCCCGGAAGATATGTGCCTACCATCAGCTCCGGACGATACTACTCAGCCGCTGCTGGCGTCCAGTGCGGAGATTGAAGCTGCAGTGAAGTCCTTCAACTCAAGCTCAAACGCAGGACTAGACGGCCTCAGACCATCTCACCTCAAGGACATGACAGGTCAGACGTGTAGAGAGGCCGGCGGAAGACTCACCACAGCCCTGACTGCCATGGTGAACGTTGCCCTGCGCGGAGAAATTCCCCCTCCAGCTCGGGAGGCCTTATACACAGCATCACTGCTAGCTCTGGAGAAGCCATGCGGCGGTATCAGACCAATTGCTGTCGGCTCTACATACCGCAGACTTACCACTAAGGTGTCGCTCTGACCACTGCGTTCCGAGCTCGGCGAACATCTGCGTCCCACTCAGCTAGGACTTGGAACGTCTGGAGGATGTGAAGCTGCCGCGCATGCTACCCGAAATTTCGTAAATCTCATCAGTAGTGAGGAAGTCGTGGTCAAGATCTACATGCGGAATGCTTTCAATAGCATCCACCGCGACCACTTCCTGGCCGTAGTACGGGAACGAGCGCCCTCGCTGTATCCGCTCCTGTGGCAAGCATATTTCGACACCAACGCCTCTCTACCACGGTACAACCAAGGTTATGTCTGACATGGGAGTCCAGCAGAGTGACCCATCCGGCCCTGCTGTCTTTGCACTGGAAACCCATAGCATTGTCAGTGCTGTAACGTGCCCTCTGAACACCTAGTTCTTAGATGACGGAACGCTGGGTGGGAACGTCGCCACAGTATGTTCTGACCTCGAACAACTCACTTCAGCGATGGTCAGATCGGACTGCATGTTAATCCATCTAAGTGCCAAATAATCTTGCCAGCCAGCGAAGCCTAACAGGAGACCATCGACAAACTTCATCGCGTCATCCCGGCCCCCCGGGAGTGTCTGTTCTCACAGATGCTCAACAGACCGTCCTCAGGGCGCCTCTGACGGCAGCCGCCATGGAAGCCTCCGTGAGGGAGAAGAGGGAGAACCTCATGCGGATGATTGAAAGGCTAAAGAAACTTGACGCCCACTCTACGCTGTTTCTTCTCCGCAACTGCCTTTGGCTCCCTAAGCTTCAGTACCTACTTCGGGCTGCACCTATCTACCAACATCCTTCACTCATGAAACAACTCGATGACATCATCAAGGCAGCTGTGGAAGAGCTGGTTAACGTCAGATTCAGCGAGGCAAACTGGGAGTAGGCCGTCTTACCAACCAGGCTCGGGGGGCTCGGGCTGAGGGGAGCAGAGGAAGTCGCACTCCCGAGCTTCCTCGCATCGCTCCACCACTGCCAACAACTGCTGCACATTATCCTTGCCAGCAAACTGTGTGAAGAAGTTGCTGACGCAGCGGAAGCGAAATTATCGAAATTTATCCACCCGTCCACTCCACCCCTGTCACCCTGTAGCTCAGTCTGGAGTGCTCTGGGCTGTGACCTCACCCGGGGTGTGCAGGCCGTGTTCGAGTCGCTTCGGTGTCGCTATTTCTTTATGGATTAGAATAGAGCTGATTTAAGTAATAAAGAAACAATGCTCCTGGTGAAATGTATGGAGATTTGACTAGCTATGCTGAACACGCGGTGACGTGAGCTCTCACGTCACCGCGTGTTCAGCATAGCTAGCCAAATCTCCACACATTTCACCAGGAGCATTGTCATCTTCCAAAATTCAAAATCAATAGACGGCTCGGTTCATTTGCGTGCAATAGTTGTGCCAAATCATTGTTTCAAGGTAGACAGCCAAAACCAGGCGCTGCAAACCTTTGGACCGGGTCAGAAATCCCAGCAATGACCATAAGAAACATATAGCCGTTTTCACGATGGATTATTTTGCGCAAAATGTTCTGAAACATTTTAAAATGTTTAACATGTTTTAGTAGTAGCCGTTTTCACAATGGACTAATTTGCGAAAAAAAATCAACCCTCGCCCTATACGGGGCCGTAGGGCGAGGATTAAAACGTTTCTCGCAATTTAGTCCAGCGTGAAAACGGCTACTACTAAAACATTTTATAACATTTGAAAATGTTTTAAAACATTTTGCACAAGATAATCCATCGTGAAAATGGCTAATTACTAGGGTCTCCGCAATATCTCAGGTCGGTTGAGAATCATCGAGAAACGATGAACTGCCATTCAAGCGTTTCAGAAATGTGCTGCCAAACGACAATATAATTGTACATACATTAGCACATGTTATGACGCCTCCTGGATAACAAATAATCAGACAGCATGAAACATGAAGTTATGACATTGTACAGGTACTTGCATGAAATGTGGCAATGACAAATAAGTTGACGCTAAAATAGTTATGTCATTTTTCGTCCTGTAGATGTCGAAGACTATTTGTAGGGGGTTCATATCTCCAGGTGACAAAAGAAAATGCTCGTAGAATAATGTGAAAAAGGAAAATGTGTGGTATCCGACTTATCCATAAGTGATAAGGTGAAGACATTTTGCCATCCTGCGCGCCAGTCTTCTGCATCAGACACTGCTGGTATCAGAACAAGACAAAAGATAATAACACCAGCAATACTGCTGAAGATAATAACACCAACAATACTGCTGAAAGGCTGGGAGGAGCAGTGGCGTACCCAGGATTTGCTGCAGGAGGGGAAAAATTTCGGTCGGGGGGCACAAGGTAACCCCACTAAAAAAACTAATCGGATTTGGCCCACTATATTTCTAGAGAGGTATATTTTCGACATTTTTTCGAAAAAAGTCACAAAAACATTATTTTTAGGGGACCCCAGGTACATTCCCTAAAAAAATCGCCGCATTTTGCCAGACCGGCGAAATACGGCAAAATTGTGTAAGAGCACTGTGGGCGCAGGCCCTATTTCGTGCACTGAGGCACTAGCAGGGGGCACAGGTGCATGTGCCCCCAATGGACCGACTTTTTCACTAAAAAATTGTCGGCGACGTTCCTTTTTGCGACTTTTGGGGGCCCTGCAAAACGTAGTGACCTAAACCTGGGGATATGTTTATTTTCGCGGCATTTTTTTTTTTTTTGCTGAGGGGGACCCCAGGTAGGTTGTTGAAAGTCTGGCTGCGTCTCTGGCCGCACTAGCCAAATGTGTGAGGTCCAGTTGATGNTAAATGTTCCGTTGTTAAATATACCACCGGTGGAATCCGGCAAACAACAACACCTGCCGTCTTTCCTGCCCGCAGCGCCATAGCGCGCTTAGGTGAGTGTGACTAACAATTGCGTGGTGCCTCATTGACCACAGATAGAGCGCGAACGTGGCTTTTACGTACTAGCGAGCGGACCACTCCATTGGGCTGTCCTATCTAGTCTTTATATCTATGCCTTTAATCCTATTCGTGGACGGATGTAAGCATACAAATCGGTCGGGGGTGGAGGAGCTTATTCACCCCTTCCCTCAGATCTCGGCTGCCATAAGTGAAACCATTAAATTTTGGCTGTAGGTAAGGTCTACAAAGCAATTTATTTTGTTAAGTTTGAATGACCCTCGGTCAATATCGTCAAGGTCAAATGACGTCATCAAATGTCATATTTGCCAAAATATGAAGTTGTTCAGGACACCTTGCCATTATCTCGGAAACTATGGTAGCTAGAAATAATCCGAAAAGAGCACTGGAAAGCCATTACAATTGTCTTTCGCAAACATGCCATCAAAAGCGATCTCAGGTCAAGGCTATAGAGTTCATCAAATGTAAACAAAACCACCCACAAAAATCATAAATATTTGTTTTACCTAAACTATATAGAGTAATGATGTTTATACTAGTAATGTCATTTTCCGAAAATATCATGATCAATACCAATCCAGTACCAAAAAGGAGGCATTTTGGTTGACCAAATAGTGACCGATTTGGGTTGAAGCCAAAAATGTCCAAAATATGACCCATTTTGAAATTGTAGGTGGTGGTGGTGTATGCAATATGAATATTGTATATTGCATATCATATTTATTTTGACCGACCTGATATGTTCAAAATTATGATAAATAATACAAGATTGAGCCAAGTTGATCAGCAATGGCAAATTCTTTCCATTTGGTCAATTGATATTATAAACCTATTACTACCCACACTTTGCCATGTGCAATGAAGGAGCGCTTTATAGTTCTTTACAATCACTTTAGTTGTAAGGGAGTGTTAACCACATTGTGTAATGCATCCATTCATAAATTATGTATGTAATATATTGGTTTATCTCATGAATCGACAACAAGACTTACTAACATTTCAAAATGTTGGATTACAGGCTGGACAACTCCAGTGAGATTGCCAGTAATAAGTTGTCCAAGATGGACGACCCCGGCTCCTGCACTGACCTATTGGCTTTGACCTGCTTTGACTTCCCAGGGCGATATGTGGGCTCCAGAGTCACAAAACTAGAAACAGAGCCGGAGATGATAAATTTACCAAACCGTGTTTACCACTCTCGGGAGAACAATTTCATCGGTGCATACACCACCGGAGCGACCAATGTCATGCTCCATATTCCCACCGCATAGTTCTCTAGTTTTTCTCAGCTGTTCCAAATGTATTTGAATAAATATAAATTTCGCTTATTCCATCCCATTACATACATTATGGATATATCATTACATACATTAGCCGTTTTCACGATGGATTATTTTGCGCGAAATGTTTTAAAGCATCTTAACCCTAATTCCTGGAGGCGATGAAAAAGTATACGAATCTGTCCGGGGGGGCTCATTCGGCCCACCCCTTCAGATTCTCGGCTGCCATAAGAGCTAGCAAACATGAAAACTTAGTATGTAGTTAGGGTCAACAATGAACTGCTATTTTGTGAATTTTGGTGACCTTTGGGTTACTATCTTCAAGGTCAAATGACGTCATAAAAAAATAAATATATGTCTAAACATTGATATTTTCAGGAAACATTGCATTATCATCGGAAACTATGGCAGTTAGGAGGAATCCGAAAAAGGACTGGAGAAGCAGATTGTAATTTGTCCTTTCGCATGCATGCCATCGAGAATTGACCTCAGGTCAACGGTTTGGGGCTGTAGAGGTCAAATAAATGTTAAAAAACCCCTGTTTTTTAGAAAAAGTTTGTTCGTTAATAACGTTTTATCTAAAACATATAAGAACACGTTATTGAATACCATGCGGTGTTTTCTGTCAATCATTGCGGTTCAAATCATACCAATTTATCAAATAAAAAATTTGAACCCCGGGTCAAGGTCAGGTCAAGGTCAAGGTGACGTTAAGTCGATCAAAATGCATATCAAAAGAACGCGTATTGATTGAGACAAACATTTTGGACCATTTGGTGAGTCTCCTATGATGGTTCTTGTCAACGAGTTTATTTGATTACAAAGTGTTTGTGACTTGAATGGACTTTTCAAAAGGTCACTGACTAAAAAGTTCATCATTTTTCATCAAGGAAGGGCCTAAGATGATATGATACTCGAAATAATTTGGATTGATGCAATGTATTAAACCATCGCTTTTTCATTTTTCACCATATACTTATATTTGGAAGATTAGCAATTTACCTGACATCAGGTCATCAAATATTAAGATATCGCCCTGAAAATTTCAAATAACATAATTCATTATTTGCTATGTTTTTCTCTTACATTGTTCCGGTTTTTTCAAAAACTTCATGAAAACAAAAAAACTTGTATCATTTTATAAACAAAAAAGCTTTTTCAAAAATTTCGGATTTTCAAATTTAAAATATTGAAATTTTTCGAGATAGCCCAATCTGAAAGAACATCAATTTTCCTATCGATGTTGTTGTTTATGCTAACAAGTCCCTTCAATATACAACTCTCCACGAGTGCCTAACCATGCAAAGATTTTATGTTCAAAAACGGCCGAACACGCCCCTAAAAAACGGTCTTGGACCCCCTCCTAATTGGGTTTATTTAGAAAAAAGTCACCAATTCGATGCCGCAATGAAACGTTAGGAAAAGTCCAGCAAAAAGTTTGAAAGTTCTGGAATTGAGTTATGAATGAACTGTACGCGAAAAACCTCAAGGGGGGCCGATTCGGCCCCCCCGCCGACAGTAATAGGTTTTAAGATGTTTTGAATGTTTTAATATGAAAAGTTTTTGGTATACTTATCCATTCTTTACTACAATCAACTTTTGCAAGCGAATTTTTGTCTTGAATATTTGTCCTCTCTCAAATTTGGGGTAATATGTTTGGAAAGAATAAGAGTATGGTTTGAAATTGCGGTTTGTTAGTATTAGCAGATAATTAATGTATACGGTTAGTTGTGATGCCCATCTTCACCTACTGACACTTGTTCAGAACATCTTGAAATGTTTTAATCTCGGGCACGCTATTGGTCGCTAAAAAAGCGACCTCCTGTTCACTCATAATGGACTCGCCTCCAGCAAATCGTTTCTAGCGCATTAATGCGCCATGCGAAGACAGATCTGTGATCCATGACGGCTGACGCTGCCAGATTGAATAACTAATATGGCGGTAAGCTTAACTGAACGAATGTACTCCAGACGCATATGTTCTTTAGAAACGGACAATTTTGTGTCATAATCTTGTAATGAGCTAATTTCATGTTTCCATATCTCTTGAATAATGATAATATCGCCTAAATCAGAAACTTATTTTTCTTGGAATATATCGTATACCAAAACTTTCATGCTAAAACATCTCAAAACATTTTAAGATGTTTTAAAACATTTCGCGCAAAATAATCCATCGTGAAAACGGCTATTATTATGTAACATACATTATGAAATAACATACATTATTCCATAATGTATATATGTTAGCACTATTAGATTAAAGATGACTAGCTTGCTGCTCGATCCTCTTAGTTTTTCAGTGAGACCATCAATTAAATTTAACCTTGAGTCACTCGTAGTGAAAATAAAGAACGCCTTTCTTATATATTACTTAGATATAAACATATTTACCTTATCAAGCCGGTTGTAGACAAGTCGGTATTGTTTAGATTTATTGACATCATTATCTGTTAATATTCAAGCAGCAATGAAGGTTTCCGCGAGACTTGACAAAATAATTACACTGAAGCTACATCATCTTTGAACATTAATGGGTAACCGCGCATCAAAGGCGTCGTCCGCAGATTACCCGCGCCACTTCTCGTCTCTAGAGCGCCATGTGGCGTCCTTCAACCGTGCTCTAACTCCCTGCGGCACATGTCGGCCGCACTACGATTTACTTTCTGCCCTGCTGCGCGTTGTTGAGCGACTGGCAAGAGATGTTTATTCCACGGTCAGACGACGGTGACGGTGACGGTGACGGTGACGGTGACGGTGACGGTGACGGTGACGGTGACGGTGACGGTGACGGTGACGGTGACGGTGACGGTGACGGTGACGGGGCGGAGCAGCGCTAGCAACATGACGTCAGTCAGCCAGGCACTGTCCTGCCATCCGAGCCTTGTTACCGGGAGATGGACCCTGGCCGAGCCGGCCACGACCACTCGCCTGCACCCTTAACATACCATCACCGCCAAATGCCACGCTAAGCCGAGTTAAGCACGCCCTGGGCAGCTCAGAATGGCAGGTCTGCGACGACTGACGGCGGCACTGTATATCAAGGTGGTACAGCGGAGGAACAGTACACGGTGGCACAGTGCAGCGGAGGAACAGTACATGGTGGCACGGTGCAGCGGAGGAACAGTACACGGCGGCACAGTGCAGCGGAGGAACAGTACACGGCGGCACGGTGCAGCGGAGGAACAGTACACGGCGGCACGGTGCAGCGGAGGAACAGTACACGATGGCACGGTGCAGCGGAGTAACAGTACACGGTGGCACGATGCAGGGGAGGAACAGTACACGGTGGCACAGTGCAGCGGAGGAGCAGTACACGGCGGCACGGTGCAGCGGAGGAACAGTATACGGTGGCACAGTGCAGCGGAAGAACAGTACATGGTGACACAGTGCAGCGGAGGAACAGTACACGGCGGCACGGTGCAGCGGAGGAACAGTACACGGTGGCACAGTGCAGCGGAGGAACAGTACACGATGGCACGGTGCAGGGGAGGAACAGTACACGGTGGCACAGTGCAGCGGAGGAACAGTACACGGCGGCACAGTGCAGCGGAGTAACAGTACACGGCGGCACAGTGCAGCGGAGGAACAGTACACGATGGCACGGTGCAGGGGAGGAACAGTACACGTGACACAGTGCATGCGGGAGCAGTACACGATGCACGGTGCAGCGGAGTAAACAGTACACGGTGGCACATGCACGGAGGAACAATAAACAACGGCGGCACACTGTGCAGTGAGGAAACAGTACACGATGGCCGGTGCAGGGGAAGGAACAGTACACGGTGGCAACAGTGCAGCGGAGGAACAGTACACGGTGGCACATGCACGGAGGGAAAGTACACGGTGGGCACAGTGCAGGCGGAGGAACAAGTAACAGCGGAGGGGTGATGGATGGATGCGACGATTACACAAGCCTGGAGTGTTTGCCGTATAGACGCCCGGGAGAGGATTGGAATAGCAGTGGCTATGACATATACCCGACGATATTTGAATCTAGGGGTGCATCATTATTCGAAATTGCTTTATGCTTTGTCTTATTGAGAGAAATTTGCTACAAGTGAGTTATTAGCCGTTTTCAAGATGGATTATTTTGGCGAAATGTTATAAAACATTTTAAAATGTTTAAAATGTTTTAGTAGTATTGCTTTCGCGAAAGACTAATTTGCGAGAAATGTTTTTTAACCCTGGCCCTACGGTCACGTAGGGCGAGGGTTAAATCATTTTTTTTCGCAAATTAGTTCATCGTGAAAGCGGCTACAGTTACATCTACAACATTTTAAAATATTTTAAAATGTTTTAAAACATTTCACGCAAAATAATCCATCGTGAAAACGGCTATTATAATGTTATCGTGCTGTATTAACGGTAAAGTTACTTCATTTAACTTTGCCGCTAGCATGTTTGTTAACGGCATGCGAGCAAATATACCAAGTTTTTTAACAAAAGGAAGTGCTGATCTACTGCTCAATTTGCCTTTGATGTCACAATGTGTTGCACGCGCTCATTATTTCGGTCGAAGCTGTATTTTTACTTTTATCTATTTGCTTTGCTATGCTAGAATAAGAATGGTGGACCGTTTGTTTTTCCCCGGTGGGGAGGACGAATTCTGTCGCTAAAATTGACGCATACTAACGGAGTATTAATATAAAAACAAACTGACCCACTATGTCGATCGCAATGTCACAGCTCCCTATCGCCCCTCTGATCGGCGTTTTGATGTCGAGTGATCGTCTGTTTGCCGTTCCCGCATCCCCCCCCTCCCGATGTTGACTGCACTGCCCCGATATTGACCGGCTGTCCAGTGTCCACTGGCACTACCCGACGTTGACTGGTGTGTGATGTGTTTACTGACTGTTTTGTTTCCCAGATGACTGTTTTGTCTCCCAGATGATGTGTATACTGACTGTTTTGTCTCCCAGGTGCTGAATGATGCAGTGCAGGTGAGCCGGTCGCCCTGCCGATGCCACCACATGCCGTATGCTGGAGTTGAGGAAGACTGGCTGAAGCATGGAGGGCCGCTGCCAGGGCGGCCTGGATGGCGGCTCCTCGGCCGTCAGCATCACGGGGTCAGAGACAGAGGACGGGGTCAGAGACAGGGGACGGGGTCAGAGACAGGGGACGGGGTCAGAGACTGAGGACGGGGTCAGAGACTGAGGACGGGGTCAGAGACAGAGGACGGGGTCAGAGACAGGGGACGGGGTCAGAGACAGAGGACGGGGTCAGAGACAGGAGGACGGGGTCAGAGACAGACGTGATGGTGTCAGCTAGTGGTGCCAGTTTAACAAAATAGTTGATCAATGCCCGACCGATGTCCAAGACCATGGTCAGCTGTCCGTCCGAACCTGTCCGAAAATCATTGTTTTTTTTTCGAAATTTGTCCGAAAGCAGAAAAAAAGTATGATATGGAATATAAAACATTCAGTGCATTATTCCCAATATATGCATAAGTATAGGCATTTGTGTCAAATATCGCTACAATTAAGATATCAGGTCACAATCATCAGTCCAATAATATACAGGCAAATATGTATCGATAAAAAGTAACTGGGTTAGTGATTTTCACGACAAGCCATCCTTGGGCATTGGATGTCCGAAAACGTCCCAAGAAATATATTTTTGTCCGTCCGAAACCGAACCGATCTTCGGAAAATTCGGATTTCCAAAAATGTTTGCACCGATTGGCACCAATAGTGTCAACAGACGAGGGTGTCAACAGCCGAGGGTGTCACACACCTGTCAACAGCCGAGGGTGTCACACACCTGTCAACAGACGAGGGTGACAGAGACAGACGTGACGGAGACGTTTGTGACAAATTCATAAGAGGCATGTGACAAGAGATGTCAGACAGAAAAGAGGGGCGATGCTACGGCGGCTGATGTGAGGTGTTGGCTATCGTGTATGATTATCAAGAATCGAGTGCAAGCTTTTGAGGGAGACTGATTCTGATTAAGTATCATGCAGACATGTGCCTGGATCCGGGATCCAGCTAAGATCTGGATCTTTGCGTCCAGTGTCCGGGATCAACATGGGACACCAGATACGTAATAAGCCAAGGGATCCAAAGAGATCCCTGACCATGATATGTTTTATGCCGAGGGATCCACTGGGATCCAAAATCCCTCTTCGGGATCCAGGCACACTGGTCCCGAAACCTTCTTGTTAATTTGATAATATTTGAAAATTAATTACAATATGTATGTTTGCTAATAGGTACAACCTACAAGGTAATGTGCAGGTACTAATTATCTACATAGTACATAGTAAACATACACAAAAAAGAGACCACAAATTGTAATGTCAGTATCTGCATCTTGTGTTTCAAGATCTAAGACTCGTTTTAAATTAGAGATCCACTGAGATCCCAGATCATGAACCATTGTACACTGAAGGAGCAAGAAGGATCCAGATCATCATGCTTTTTACGCAGAGGGATCCACTGAGATCCAAGATCTTCATGTATTGTATACCAATGAATCCATTGGGATCTCAGATCCAACTTCGGAATCCAGGCAAAATTCTGGTATCATGCATTGATACATTTAACCTTTAACTCCACTCCACTCCACAAACAACCCTCCACTGGAGGGTTGTTTGTACACCCCCCCTCTGTGGTTTTATCAATATGACGAAAAAACCGCGGTGCGTAGCACCACCAAATTGAATATGTCTCATCATTCATTCTTTCCGATCATTTTGCGAAAATTTCAGCTTCGTGTCAGATTAGGTCAGGTCACCAGGTTAGGTCAAGTGACCCTACCTCTCAAAAAGTTTGTGGTCGTGCCATGACCACAGTTTCAATGGGATCTATATCAAACTTAACCCGCGCGGCGTAGGGGTCTCTAGCCGGAACCGCGGCCGTAGGGGACGGTAAATTTACCCCCCTCTTATCTCGAAAACCATAACCGCAGCGAAGACGCGCAAGGCCGGCGGATCGAAAGCTCTCAATGAAACAAATCGAATGCATAACCGAAATTTTTCAAGTCTTAGGTCAAATGTAAGCACGTCAGGCAGAAACGAGTTAATTGAGTAATGGTTTCATACTTTCAAATTCAAAATCTTTGATTAAGACTGTCATGCACATGAGCTCTCAAAGTGTAATACATCTATTGATTAAGTTAAAATGTGGAAATCATGCAAAATGTCAAGGTCAAGGGTCAGGTCACAAAAAGTCACTGTCACGAAGAGGTCAAAGCAAGCCTTTGTGAACATTGTTTTATGGTTATTTTGCACGTAAGAATTGATAGAAACAGTCATTTTTACAACTGACCCCGTCAAAGGTTCAAGATCAGGGTCACTGAGGTCAAAACTGAAAAACTGACTAATCTGAATAAACAATGCATGTTTCTAGGTTTAGTTTTGTCTCATAAACAAAAATGCTCATTTATATATCTGTATGAGTAAAAAATCCAAAAAAAACGTCTATTTGAAAAAAAAATGACGTTCATTTACCTTTTTCATGCTTGGAGAGCAATCAGTCACTGAAAAATGAAGCTATTTATTTTTGAATTTTTGGTCTGGGTTTTATTACACTTGTTTCTCATTATATTAATATTTCCGGTTTTTTAGATAACCTTGCGAAGTTTTAAATTTTTTGGGAAAATTTCTTGAAAAAAATCAGTTTTTGGGATTCTTGGTGCGGTCAAAAACCCCAAATTTTTGGAAAATCCGAAATAGCCATCTTGTAGAGAAATTAAATTTCCTTTCTTATACAGTTTTGCGTTTTGCGATTGCTTGAAAGCTATGTTTTTCTACGATGAATCAACATTTATCGTTATTCAACCAAAAAGAGTCTGACATGACGTCATCAAAACGTCGATTATCTTCCAAAGTTCTGAACTTGTTTAAATGATTTTTTTTAGGAAGACTTTTCAAACTTTGATGCTGATAAGGTATCTGAAACTTTGACGTCGTTAATCTGTTACAGTTTTCAAAGTTATTGCGGAAATACGGGAGGGGGGTAATATTTACCCCCCTACGCCGCGCGGGTTAAGGGATCGGATTAAACTATCAGTATCTACAAATATTTTTCTCGGATTTCGATATCGGTGACCTGAGGTCAGGTCAATTTTGAGACCTCCCCAAATTATAAAACAATGGATAAATATTTAAATGCTTCCTTTTTCGAGGATATCCATGTCAATTCCTTCTGCATAATGTTATCATAGGATATATGCATGATCCAAGTGCAGGTTTGTTCAGTGACCCATTACGAGGTCATCTGAGGCCATCTGAGTGTTCACCAACACCTTTTTCGTCAATAACTCTGCGACATAATGCAGATAGAGAAGTGCAGTTCTTCACCAATATGTTGTCTCGTTGATACACGTCTCTAATATTGAGCATGACATACTTTGGGTTACCACTGACCTTGACCTGGAGGTCGTTTTTTAAGTTGACCTAATATGGTAAAAAATAAATAGTCACAAAGCGCCTTGGTGAGACAAACGATGATCGCTTAATAAGTATTGCATTATCTTGGTTAGGTTAGAACGTTATTTGCAAATATATATGTTTTGCCAAAAAAACCGATTTTTACTTTTATTAGCCTCTAGAGCCTAAAAACTATTGACCTGAGGTCAAATTTCAGGACATTTAAGTCGACTGAAAACTTAAATGGCTGCCGATTGATTGTTTCCGTTCATTTCTAAATAGCATAGTTCCCGAGATATTTGGAGGTCTCTGGAGCGATGTCCTAAAACTGGAAAATTTGACCTTTGATGATCTCTGGTAACCTGAATTTTGACGTGAGCGAAAAAATCGTTTTTTTTTCTCAATTATTTTTGATGACGGTTCGAACACTGTTATTTGTTTTGGTCTACGTGCACCATATATCAGCCGAGTTAGAAGGGGGTTGTTCACCCCCCAGTAGTGCGCGGGAAATGCAGAGGCCCAGTGGGGCTCGGGTTAACTAGTGATTCTAAAACAGGGAACAATAGAGGAATACAGTAATGGATCGGGTGGGGTTGATGGTGATTAAGCGGCTAAGTGAATAATTGTTGCTTGTTTGTTTGTTGATGGCGTGCAACGCACATAACTTATTCAAATTTATGTTTGTGTTACATTATCGTTAAGATCATCAACATTAATTAACGCTTAATGATGTTTAGCTTTGTGGTACGGGTTCCGTGTTGTTTTACAAGCTTAGCATGTACTATGAACCTTCTACCGAGTACCGAGTGTGCGATACCAGTTCAACAGATAATTGTGTCCCCGGACTTCAATTCACACAGGATCGCGGAGGCATCTTGGCACGTGCCCACTGAACGCTGTGACGCGCCACCCCATGCCAGGTTACCTCTTTCGCCAGTCAGTTGACACTGGCCTCGCCAGGACACATCAGGCCACAGCAGATCCCTGTTATATGTCTATGAGGCCATACGTGAACGGCAGTGATACATACTTGTATTCATGTCCGCAGATGGCACTATAATAGTTGCAAGTGTCTGATTATTATTATAATGATTATTTATTATTATTATTATATGTTTATTTTTGATTATATTATAGTGACAAACGTCTGAAGTTATGCTGAGCTGCATAGCTTGACAGGGACGTGGGAACCGTGGGCGCAGTGGGGGCAACTCGCCCTCTCAACTTTGGAACAATGGGGGCGATGTCCTCCCCTTCTTTGGAGCTAGGTGTCGGCCCTCCTCCGTCTTTAACCACGATTTTTTCAAATGAATTAGATCAACGGCATCGTCTACGTAAAATTGTCTTTGTTTCGTAGAACAAAGGTGCAGTTAAAAAAATGCATTGAATTTGGAACTGGTTTTGCATCTTTCCATCTAAACAGTGGCACCACACAATTGACCATCGTAGCATGGAAACACTACTAAATACAGCGCACACCTAGCATAGGATATGCTTCTTCGTCGTAACGTTGATAGAGCTATTTCTTGATCACAATCATGGGAGATAAAATACTCATGGTCACAATGTTGTAATGCTTTTTGGAAGTAAGTATTATTATTCATGAAATATTACTAGGCGCCACATAGTTAATAACATTCAGTGTTTTTGGTATGGGGTAGCTAACCGTGTTGCATTGTTTTTTTAAGCAAAAAGAGTCATTATAGATGCATGATGTCGACCCTGCTCCTCTCACGTTCAGCAGAGAAAGAGTCGGCCAGGGGTCGAAAAAAGGAAAAGTGGTCACAAAGAAATACCGGATCAAGGCGGTCGCCGGTATTGACGCATTTAGAACGGGTGGCGATATATCGGGGATAGATTTCAATATATCGGGTGAACGAGTGGCGATATATCACAATAATCCTGTGAGCGATATAACGGGTGGCGACCACAGCGATATATTACTTTTTAGCTATCATTTTTGCTACCTCAGGTCCGCCCAAAAATTCGCCCCCCAACTTCAAAGTACTTCCCACGCGGACGCCCCTGTAGCTTGAAGACGAAAATGGTGGTTTGCGCGAAGGAGAATGGGTGAGAGTAGTTCCGGTCATCGAAAGGGTGGTGACTCTTGACGCCAGGAACCTTAAACGAAAACACATGTTCAGCCGGTCTTTTATCTATCTTCCCTTTTTTAGTTTATAAAGCTCATCTAATTTCACTTCTGTGTAAATGAACTGATACTAGGTAACATGTGGTACCTACCTAGATAGGTACAACATGATACCTTAAATCAGTCCTTAATGTACACATAAGTGAAATTAGATGAGTTTTAGAAACTAAAAAGGGAGGATACATAATAGACCGACTGTACATACAGCAAGACTACCTTTGCGAATCTGCACAGAAACCGAGCCATTAACACAAGCCGTACTTCAGCATGGTTTGGTGATTTGCTTAATTGGGCACTGGGTAGACACCCTCAGTGGAAATATTGGCGTCTGTTTAGGCGTGTGCTGGCCGCTGGGTCACGGAGCGTTTCAGTACTATCAGCCGCAGTATTGGCAGTATTGGGCTGGCAGTATTTGTTGGCAGTATCGGTGCTCTGTTAGCTGTGCGCTGCATCGGTTCCGGGATCGGTGGAAGTTATTTCAGTATCAGTGTCAGCAGCACTGGCAGTATTTGGTGGCAGTATTGTCAGAGACACGTTGTGTGACGGAATGTTTTCAGCTGGAGCCGCTCGACCAATCGGACTGGCGGACTTCAGTCTGGCGCGACTGAATGGAAGGCTATTGATCGGCTAACGACAGCCACCTGAAGCATCAAAGTGTCTTGATTGACTCACCTCTGCAATGGACTTCTGAAGAGAGACGTAACCTAGAAATAGCAGACCAGTAAAAGCGGCCTGTCAAGCAAACTGACCGAGCAGTTTTCCGATCGACAGCAGCTGAAAGCCTGGTGGTCCGTGGTATTTCAATGTTTGATGATCCTGATATAAAACTTATACTCAATGTGCATTGCTTTGTACGCTCTTTCGCTCACTATTCATTATTTATAATATTATTTGGGCTACATTGATCGGAACAGCTGCGACGCAATTTGAGTTTGACCTCGAACAAAACTACATTTAAGGTTCCTTGTGCAGTTGGCATTGTGGCAGAGCATAGTTCTGCATGGGCCCACCAGCCCCCAGCCAAGCCCAGCCCAGCCCAGCCCTGACCCATGAGCATCAAGCCCAGGCTCAGACCAGGCCCATTCAAATGGATCATATTGAGGCCTATGCCCGGTCCGGCCCATTCAGGTAAAGCATATAATTATTTTCACAAAAGTCAAGGGTCAAAGTCAAAGTGTCAAAGTCAAAGGGTATTTGATAAAGGGTGTCAAAGGGTATTTGATAGGAGTTGGAGAAAGTTTAGCAGCCTGCTCATTGTTAAGAGGTTGTTCCAAATGATCGTTTGGGCTAATAATATACATTGTTTTATTTAAAGAGAAGTCAAATTATTCTTACGTGTTTCGATTTACAAATCAACATCAGAGAATCAGAGACGTCAAACGAACATCAACATCAGAGACGTGCGTGTTTCTCTGTTAATTTGTTAATCGAAATACGTTAGAATAATTTGACTTTTATTTTTAAAAATGTATATTACTAGCACAAATGATCATTTCACATTTCCTTTACAATAAATTACATTTGTCACATCCTGTATTAAAATATCAGGGACAATATACACAGGTATTTACTTGTTTCATAAGGCATCTGCAACTGCCAACCTCACTAAATCATTCTCAGCTTCGTATGTCGTATTCCGGCACGTGCGTGTCTCAGCCGTTGACCATTCCCTAATGCTCAGTTGCTCGTCCATAAATTAGCAACACATCGTCAGTGAGAAACTCAACGAGACACGGCTTTGTAAATAATGACGGTCGCACGCCGGAAGGCTCATACCCGGCTACTTTATCAGCGCGCCGTGCGGCTGGGGTGGCAGTATTTTAACGGCCACCGAGTCCCGGTCACGACACGACGCCAACGCGCACCGTGATGACGGCAGCATTCAAACGGTGCGCTCCGCTTGTGTGAGTGTGGGTTATATTGACGGTCATAAACGCGTTGAAGGGGAGGGAAAGCATAGCAGCGAAGGGCGCTTAAAGAGGGAAGCAAGGTTTAGGTCACAGGTAGGTATGCATAGAAATAATGCTGCTGCGTTGTTCATTTCCTGGTCAGTGTTTCTGTTCACTGCGTTTCGGGTGTTCTATTGGCAACATTCAGGGAAAGTGTTCCATAAATCATACAGCTTCTGCAAATATGCGTAGCAAATATCATTTCGTGCGTTGCATGACATGGAGTCCTTCCACCATCGTTGCACCTCAGTCCTCACTCCTGTTGAATCTAGTGGTCTTCAACGAACTGTAAATACAGCCGAAGAATGGGCAGTATTGATTTAATAATGCAGTTCCACAGAATGCGTTGCTCAAATGCATGGAATCCAACTATGGTTCCTGTTGATTTAAACAAACGTATTTTGCGCTGAGTTATTTTCCTCAAACACCCGAAACGGCAATATATGATGCAATGATTGCACCCAATTTGAATGCTTATGTACCCTAAATGCAGCGTTGGCTCAAAACCAGTTTTCGTGAAATACGATGACATTCGCGAATCGCGAATAATGCATCATGTACCCAAATCCACCCAAACCATGTGTGTCTAAGTCTCTAATTTCGTTTGCATTATCGAACTGCCAGTGTTGTTATTCGTACGTCATAGCGGGGCATTACGTCTGTCAATCGAATGCACAGCAAGCAGCACATATCGGATAGCTGAAAGGCCATAGTCACCCTCATTATGTAGTTCAGTGATGAGTGGGAGACCAGCAGCTGCAAAAAAAGTATTGCAAAGTGAAAATCATCAGATGCGTTCCCTTTAAAGTTAAATAGGCCACCTTTAAAGGAAGTGTGCCTACTCACATCGGTCATGTGGAGTTGTTGACACTGGTCTAAAGAACATAATTTCCTCGCTATCCAAGTAATTTCGACACAGGACTAGTGGCCAGTGGGCCCCTTTAAAGGGACACTGCCACCTTAACATTAGATTTGAGTTGAGATAGACATTTTCCGTGCTAGGCATTTAAATCATGCATAGTATAAGTTAAAAACAACCACCGAGGTCGAATCACAAATAAATTTGAGTTTGGTTTTGACATTTACCATATGCCGGGGATATCAAAATACATTAGCCGGAGGGGTGTGGTACAACTTGGTACAACGAAAAAGCCCTAGGGCAAATTTGTTGTACCAGAGCGCGTGAAAACAGTGTGTGTGATAAAATTCTGACTGGAACTTCTGAAAGCTTTGTCGACTTTGCTTCCAAGGCTTCTTCATTTTATCGAAGTCAAAATTTAACTATAAAAGAATATTTCTTGCTCTGGTAAGGACCTAGTTTACAATCAAACAGATTGAAAAATTATTAAAAACACCACATTGATGACTTACGCGGCATATGGTAAAAATCATACCCCACTCGGCCGGAATAAATTGTCTAGACCTCTGTGCTTTCTTGATTTTTGACCTCGGCCTTCGGCCTCGTTCAAAAATCAGAAAGCACCTCGGTCTCGACAATTTATTTACACCGGCCTCATGCGGTATTATATATTGTAACATCCCCAGTCCCCAGTGCATTTGAACAGGGACCCTGTTCAAATCCGATGACGTCGTCCGATGACGTCGTCACTCTTTACTAAATGTTGATGATAGTCGACTTGCTTTACATTTTGCAATACATTAGCCATACATATGGCAGCGTGAAGGTTTTCTCTATTCCCGAAATTTCTACAGATGACGTCATCAGCCCAAATATTAAAACTTCACTTTTTATTAAATTGAGCACCGTTTGTGAAAAACAAATGACATAATCGTGTTCAGCAGCAATTACTTCATATTTAGCACCACAAGCGGCGTACATTTGAGAACTTTTGGGAAGGTGGCAGTGTCCCTTTAATAATAATAAATTGCGGACGGTTTTAGGGTACGAAAGACTGCCCCGTAACCCGAAACTAGACCTTTAACTGGCTAAAAGTTGAGTCATGAATCGACTCATGAGTCAGACATTTTTAGATGAGTCATGAGTAGTGTCGATTCAATTCTTAAAAGCGGCGCTTGAGTCAAGAGTTGAGTCGATTCAATTTGTTTCAAATACTGCACTCGAGTCAAGAGTCGAGTCGATTATTTTGTGTATAAATAGCACTTGAGTCAAGTGTCGAGTCAATGTATTTTGTAAACAGCACTTGAGTCTTAAGAATTGAGTCAGTTCTTCGGCTGTTGAGTCAGACTCAGACTTAAGTCGACTAAAAACACATTTGACCTTTTGAGTTGCATTACAAGTCTAACCGAGGCCGAGACCACCCCAAACTTCTTCTAAAAGGGGCACACTAGACCTCTGTTGAAGTTACTTTGACTTAGTTATAAGTTACTCGAAGTTACTACTGCACCATCAAGGTTTCGGGAAATGAAACTTTTTCTTCTAAAGGGGGCCCACTAGTCCTGTGTCGAAACTGTAACTACTTATCGTAGTGAGGTAACTCTTCAGCCACAACCCATTTTTCGATCTGCTCTACAAATCTGCTATCTCAGTTAAAAAAGCAGACTGAAAGTGAACTATTCCCTTTCACTCGCGCCGTGACGGTGGGTGTTTAAAACGACCCCTTAAATCAATAGCCATGTCAAGAGCTTTCAAACATAATTTTCGGTTTCTGTCTACGTTACATAGGAACTGAGTTCGAGGGGTGGCTTAAAACGCCCTACCCCTCCTGGCACGACGCGGGTTAAGCCCGACCATTTCGCAGTTTACAGCTTTGTATTTTATGGTGCAGTGAAGTCTACAAGCTAAACGTCCTCGTGAAAACTGAGAAGGTCCCACTCAGTAGTGGCTCTACTAAGCTGTTAATTGTGCCTTTGATGGCAGTTCCCGTGATACGACGAAACCGACGATACAACACAGGCTACATTTCTGAATAGCTTACCAAAGGTCTAGTAGAGAATAGCGATGAATATGTTGCGCAAGCAGGTGTATCTACTCCATGTTCTGTTTTCAACTTTCAGGTCATTTCAATGAACTTTACCGAGGAACAATCAGCCACCTTCTAAGGTACCACATTTGCAGAAGATTCGACAATGTTTCCGTTACTACTGAACAGAAGAGAGACTATTTTAGTGCTAAATCTTTGAGTAATAAAACAATGCAGCTTGTATGAAAACGTCCAGAGCACGATACCGTCTATCCTTTATTTGGTTCCTTAAGACGTTTGCCGAAACAGGAAGGATTTATGAGATCACAGACTCCTCAGTAAGTAATGGTCTCGCATGAACTCTGACCCCGCCGGCAGATTGTGAAATTCCAGCTCAGCGACAGAATTTGTGGCGAAACTTTTCGTCCCCGAGTGAATAGACTCGGTAAGCTCTTCCCAATAGCGTCATCTAATCTTGAGCGCAGCAGCACCGCCAGCAGCGGGCCGATCCAGACAATAGCTGGCGGCTGCAGGTTGCCTCGGCTCGAATTTACCAGAGACCCAGCCAGGAGCGTGTAAGACACGTGAAATGAGGGCATCGCCGGTGATTCTGGCGGTCATTGCTGGCGTACGGGAATGTATTGGGCGCAGTGGTGGCGAATCGACGTCCTTTGCGACATTTCCGTGTCCCAGAATCAAAGCGCAATCAACTGAGCAGCGGAGTGGATATTGTGCGCTCTAAATGTTCTCCTACAGACATGCAATCACATGCACTCCACATTTCGCTTGAATTGCGCATCACAGATCTGCGGTATTCGGTTATAAACACGTAGATTCCAGCTGCTGCTGCCGATACTGCTTTCTGCACATATTTGGTAAACTTACTGAATTGAATGCCGGTAGCAACTATCCACACAATTTATATAAAAATGTAAAAAAGTTTGATGCACAGCATCTTTAATATAATTGTCAGCGGCAGCAAATCAAGCAATAACAGTTAGATGTAATAACAATACTATCTGTCTGTGAACGGGCCAGACACGCCAAACAGTGTCTTTGAAGAACTTTGCTGGGAAGTTTTAAGCCATGTGTCAAACATGACCAGACTCTTGTTAGTCACTAGAAGATCTGTGAAATGCCATACATTCTTATAAAATGCTGCTTGCGTGGCCAGAACAAATATTGTGAGACACACTTGTCAGAACCTCGGCGGTTAAAGTCCGAATCTGAAGATTCTGCAATCGGTCCGAGCAGGTCCCCTGACTATCCCAGACTTGCCAAGCAGGTTCCCTGACTATCCCAGACCTGCCGAACAGGTCCCTTGACTAGTCCAGACCTGCCAAGCAGGTTCCCTACTATCCCAGACCTGCCAAGCAGGTTCCCTACTATCCCAGACCTGCCAAGTAGGTTCCCTGACTAGACCAGACCTGCCGAGCAGGTCCCTCGACTAGTCCAGACCTGCCAAGCAGGTTCCCTGAACTAGCCCAGACCTGCCGAGCAGGTCCCTTGTCTATCCCAGACCTGCCGGTAGGTCCCCTGACTATCCCAGACCTGTCGAGCAGGTCCCTTGACTAGTCCAGACCTGCCAAGCAGGTTCCCTGACTATCCCATACCTGCCGAGCAGGTCCCTTGACTAGTCCAGACCTGCCGAGCAGGTCCCCTGACTAGCCCAGCCCTGCTGGTAGGTCCCTTGACTGGCGACTGTCCGGGAACCTCCGGTCCTACCGATGTCTGTCGTTGCGGTCTCACAAACATCTCTACAGACCAGCCGAACAATGAGAGGTGGTCAGATCTCCACTGGGATCGAGAACATGGTCATTGGTCAAGAACATTTCGACAGAACAGATCCTGACTCCAGACGTGACCTTCCACTGATGATCAGCTACATACAGACTGGTGTGGGGCTATATACCGTCTGATACTGACTGGTCTGAGGCTATCCACCGCCGAGTATAGACAAGACAGGCAGAACTTGCCACAAAATACAAACTGATGCGTATGCCGGTTATTCGTGACTTTATGGAGGAGCATTACGTTAATCTTGGGCCACACGCACCGAAGCCAAAGAACTCCGCATTCAAATGAAGTGAGTGTAATAGCGGCTTGGACAGTTGTTTCGAATACAATCGTTCGGTGGCTACTAAAATTCTGATGAATATTCATCATGGTATTTTAAGTAGCATCGGCTACATTCACAATCACACCGGTCATCGACAGCGTTTTATGGTTTATTAATGTCCAGTGACAGGGTTTATTGCTTATAAATTTATACTATCAGAGCTTTTAGCGTAAAACTTGTACCCATAATAGAGGACATCAGGCCATTCTTATCAGTGTGGGTGGATCCACTGTAGTATACTGCTGCTTTGTGGTCGGAACTCCGCTGAGCCGGGCGAGAGAAAAATAAAGTGTTCGTAACCATAAATGTCAACTGTGTGTTTTCAACACGGAGGATAGTCTCACGTTGTAATTTGAGTAACACAATGAGCCCGGAGATTTCGCAGCAGCATTAAGACAGAAAATGTAACTGCTGTGTCAGGCTAATGGTCATTTGATGGCAGTGGAGTCCGAAACTTAATGACTTGCAAAATTAGTAGAAATTGTATGTAGGGCAGGGGATCCGACCACTACTTCCGGAAATAAAATGCACAGATAATTTTGATGTAAATTCCCGTCGGGCAACGCATATTTGGTCAATGTTTGTCCGTTGTTTTGCTACATCTGTGACCTAGCTTCCTCATATCAGCGGCACGTTAAAGTCATGCGTGGGAAGATACAAAAACCCTCATCATCCCGTGTGCCGTCATGCAGAACAAGCCACGTAAGCGTCTCATCTGTCTTCGCTATCTGCAGCGGCATTCGGTGCGCCTCTGTATGCCGCAGATCGCGCGCTTCAGCCGGGGGGGGGAGTTGCCATCTCGCCTCGAAAGCGTCGGACGCCGTACTGTGAACAAATGACCCGTCAGGCCACAAATGACCTGTGGCAAACAAACGGAGAACGGCAGGCCCGCCTCTGGGACGGGTGAGGGGGAGGCGTCTGAAGCCCGCCTCTGGGACGGGTGAGGGGGAGGCGTCTGAAGCCCGCCTCCGGGGTGGGTAAGGGGGAGGCGTCTGAAACCCGCCTCCTGGGTGGGTGAGGCTGAACACAGCGGCTGCTGCTGAGCTACGTAGGAGCCAAACTCGGGGACGGGTGGGTGGGGGTGGTGTTGGGGATGATAGGGTTAAAACGGCTTTTGGTAGAGGTTGCGAGGAAGTTATCGTTTACACGGTTCTTAAGAGACGAAGTGAGAAAACTAAGGTGTTTGAGCCATTGTCTATTAGGAACTGCCGAGAAGAAGAAGGAAACTAACAACAGAATGTGATGTGAATGTCCTTTTTCGACACCAATGTGACTGACTATCCATTGTTCTGATGCCCATGCGACTGTCCGTCACCCTGTCTGCTCCCAGGACTGTTCATCGGTCCTCCATCACCAGTCTGCTCTCCCGGGAGATGCTCTCGGTAATTGAAGTGGACCGGTCCAATCCCACACCAGTGCTTCAGGTAAGAGCAATGCAACCAGACAAGAGTGCTGCGCTAATTTTCTGGGTCAGGCCCAGCGGCGCTGCCTCACACAATTACTCGGCGCTAATTTTGCGTTGATTAAAGTTAGCGGGATTGGATGCTGGCTCTGTATCTGCTGTCGGCCCTGTGTCTGCTGTCGGCTCTGTGTCTGGTGTCGGCTCTGTGTCTGGTGTCGGCTCTGTGTCTGATGTCGGCTCTGTGTCTGCTGTCACCTCTGTGTCTGGTATCACCTCTGTGTCTGGTGTCACCTCTGTGTCTGGTGTCGGCTCTGTATCTGCTGTCGGCTCTGTGTCTGCTGTCACCTCTGTGTCTGGTATCACCTCTGTGTCTGGTGTCGGCTCTGTGTCTGGTGTCGGCTCTGTGTCTGATGTCGGCTCTGTGTCTGCTGTCGGCTCTGTGTCTGGTGTAGGCTATGTGTCTGGTGTCACCTCTGTGTCTGGTGTAGGCTATGTGTCTGGTGTCGACTCTGTGTCTGCTGTAGGCTATGTGGCTGATATAAGTGAGATGCGCTGTAGTTATCGTAACATTGACTCTGTCGGCAAAGTGTTTCCACGGCAGCCACAATAACGGGCGACAGCAACGAGCACTGATGACTCTGGCAGCGAATAGGATGAGCAAAAAATGGTGCCGGAACGAGAAATTCCGCACGGAAATGGCACGTTAGCAGTGAGCCGAGCTACGAATGAAAGTCGGATTAATAAAATTAAACTGAATTTGATTCATCGTGCCGGTGGTTTGGGCGTTGAGCCGGATTGTTTCGAAGTTTCATCAAGATAAGTTAGAATCAACGGCGCTGTGAAGCCTGACGGGTGTATTGATAGGTCAGTGGCACGCCGTTTCAGTCAGCAAGCTGACTGCTCGGATACGTCAGCTGGCGAGGGAAGCTTTGGTTAGGGTATGGAATGAGTTACATAGCTCAGATGATCTCATCCAATGTAAGTCCAGCCAGTCAAGATCCGGATATCATCCTTATCCGTTACATCCTCACAAGGCGGATACAGTTCAAGCTATTCAGATTCTTAAAAAAGCGATATGGGTGTTCTCCTTAAAAAAAATGCCGAAAAGCCAGATCCGAATGATATATAAGCTGACGTAAGAGGTTATTATACAGCCAAAGTCGTTTTATAATCATCGTTATTTGTTAGTGTGTTGTTGCAAAAGTGTAATCTGATTCAATCCATATCCATATAATTGGCCGAATTTTCTGAATCATAAAATTAAAATCGAATACACTGGATTGGACATTGGATTAATCACATTATTTCCTTACTATATTTCTAATCACTCTGACCTAAAATTTCGACATATTAAAAAAGCCTGCTGTCGGAGAAAAATTCATTGCATTGAAGTCAGGTGAATGAACTAAATGCCACTCATGTTTACGTTATTTATGTTAATTGATATGAACACCAACAGGCATTACAAGCAAGAACATTCAATGATGCACACATGTCGGGAGTACCGCCCGTGTAGCTCAGTCGGGAGAGCGCTGGGCTACAGATCCGACCCACCCTGACAAGATGGGTTCGAGCCGCTTCGGCGCTCGCTATTTGCTCCTGGCGGGGATGACCTGCGGCTGGTGGCAGCGGCGGCGTCAAAGATCAGATAAAGCCAGCGAGCGGGCGGACCGTCCTCAGTCATATAGGGGAACGTTTAAACTTTCATCTCTAAAATTCTGCCGGTGACTGGAATTGCTTGATCGGATGGTGGGGTCAGGGCCTGCGCAACAAGCTTAGCTTAGCGTGGATTCTGATCTCGGGAATCCATCCCATCAAAACATTCGGACAAAATTTATAAAAAATGCCTCATTTATCTTTCTGCACCCACAGTTTTAAATACTGATATTTAAGTAAAAGGTGGCCAAACATGCTAAATCATGCTCACAACATGACTAACAGGAGTCACCACAGCTTTCTCACCATTAAATATCCATGACAACTTCTGTAAAGCTCAATGCTGCTAGGTCGGACCAGGACGTGATTTGTTACATATTCGCCGTCGCCGTGTTTCTTTGTTTGGTATTTAGCACAACCAAGATATCAGAGGAGGGAAAGACAGCCAGCGAACCATTTCCAGCCGAGATGTAAGTTTATTGACACGGCTGTACCCACTCCGAATGTCGCAACCCTGCGGGTAATTTAATGTACTTACAATATTTATGATGAGTCAATAATGCAATCGTTTCAGCCAATAGTTTAGCATCTGTTAACGTTACGTTTTTTCTTCTTTCGCGTCATTTCAGAAACTTTGATTCATCTCAGACACATTGGTCCCCAATCCCCATGCATATTTCATTAGATTGGCAGCATTTTGCCGTGCTTCGTCACTGAGACTCTGATGGAATAGTAATATGGTGCTGCTTTATCTTCCATCAGCTCATCGCTTGCTCCTGCATTATTCATTATTTGCTGGTCTCGACGCATATGCGTGCAAACGCAAAAATAAAAGAATAACAAGTAAACAAAGAGAGAGAGAGAGCTCCTCTTCGCTTCCCCGACCCAGGCCACGCACAGACAGACGACACGTAGCCAGGATTCCTCCGAAAAGGTAGCCAAATATAACAACATTGAGTCATATCTCGGCAAATTTTAACTAAACCCATACTGGTCTTCTGAAAGAAACCTGGCTAAGAGAATGGCACTGTCCTCTCTTACCCAACTTATCTGACAAAACTCATATTATCTCATATCTATCTACCTATTATTCCGTGATATGAGTGTCGGCAATGTTTCTGAGTGTCGCCTAAGGTCGACTCTGCTCCGGAGTAGGCTGTATGAAAGGTGGACTCTGCTCCAGAGTGGGCTGTATGAGAGGTGGACTCTGCTCCGAAGTGGGCTGTATGAGAGGTGGACTCTGCTCCGAAGTGGGCTGTATGAGAGGTGGACTCTGCTCCGGAGTTGGCTGTATGAGAGGTGGACTCTGCTCCAGAGTGGGCTGTATGAGAGGTGGACCCTGCTCCAGAGTGGGCTGTATGAGAGGTGGACGCTGCTCGGAAGTGGGCTGTATGAGAGTTGGACTCTGCTCCAGAGTGGGCTGTATGCGAGGTGGACTCTGCTCCAGAGTGGGCTGTAGAAGTTGTGACTAAGTGGGATGAAGGGGCTGCGCTGGACGGTAGTGGGAAGTGCGTGTGGACTCTGACGGGCAGCTATTCTTCAGAGGCGGCGGCACGTGCCTGAGAGGCCACGCGCCGCCCCGATCCCGGCCGCAGTTCCTCCAACCGGCACTCGGACCTTCCTCCGAGGCATCGATTGCTCAAACCGAGCTCGAGACCGGACGAGAAAAATCAACAGAAACTCTCAACACAATTTGGAAGTATGTATGTGAAATTCATATTTCATGATGTGAAAAACATCAAAGGAAGGCTTGCATCTATAAACAACTTTTTTCAGGCCATAGTTCTTAAGGGTTTGAATACATAAGTGCCTTCTGCGTATTGTTTTTGTTGCACGATTTTTAACGTTGATGATTTTTTAGCAAGCTCTTGTCTATTTTTCACCTCTGGAATCCAGCGCAGCGCTACGGTAACTTTTCCTCTGCCGCCGCAGCCGACGGCCAAACGGGCGGCGTGTCTGTCTGTCTGAATGATGAGGTAACGGACTGATGCACGGCATTCACAGCGGCCGGAACGGGACGTTTGAGCGGCCGGAACGGGATGTTTGAGCGGCCGGAACGGGACGCTATAGCGCGAGGAGCGGGACGTTTGAGCGGCCGGAACGGGACGCTATAGCGCGAGGAGTGGAACGTTTGAGCGGGTGGAACGGGACTCTCTAGCGCGTGGAGCGGGACGTTTGAGCGGGTTGAGCGGACGTTTGAGTGGGTGGAGCGTGACGTTTTGAATTGTCTTAACCCATATTGGTGCAATAGCTGCGATTGTGACATAGATTCTGTTGGTTGCTGTTGGACTTTATTGGTTCATCGGTTCATGTGCTACAAGGCGTCGTATGTTTGGAATATGTATGACACTTGTACTTGC
The DNA here is from genome assembly GCA_014673585.1 of Semibalanus balanoides. Classification (NCBI taxonomy): domain Eukaryota; kingdom Metazoa; phylum Arthropoda; class Thecostraca; order Balanomorpha; family Balanidae; genus Semibalanus; species Semibalanus balanoides. The sequence continues at coordinate 373,052 of VOPJ01006357.1, forward strand.
TTATCTGGAATTGGGCTCTTGATCGTCATGTTTTTCCTATATATTTGTTGTATACTTGTTGAACACGTACGTTATGTTCTACAAATAAAAGTATTAAATGGTGTTAAATTCTTATAACAAGTATGCATACGCATTTCGCATGTTTGAAGAAGACAAACATAGTTTTCCAGATTTTACGTCAAGGCAGACAGGTGTCGTGTCACCAGGAGGAGACATTTAAAACGGCATCCAGTAGCAATGCATGCATGAATGTGGTCAGACGCTGTATCGACCGGCAACCCAACAGCCCGCTCTAACCAACAGATGCCCAGGGACCGGCCGCGGCCACGCAGCGGGCAATTTATGGGTTCGACATTCCAGTACGTTTGTCCAGCAGTCATTATGTGTGATCCACAGCGCTAACGAGACGGACTTAGTCCTAATATGCACCTGTTAATGGCCATTCTGCCACTGTCGTATCGAATGTCACACTTATAAATCAACGCTTCACAGGCGGTGACAGTGATCTGGACCCCGCCTTCATTTGCATAGTCCATTCCACAGATAACATGATATACCTGAATTGGACACTCAATTTTCGGCCTTTTATTGCTAAGCACAGCTCAGTGAATGTCGGTGCTCGACTCGTATTTGCACGAGCCGAGACATAAAGTGTATCAGCTAGCTCTGTTTCAAATTTTGGCTCTGCAATAAGAGGCCGAAAATTGAGTGTCCAATCCAGTTATCATGTTATCTGTGTCCATTCTCATCCATATATGAATTTCGTAGCCTGACTTAGGTAATACTGGATCTTGTTGCATAATCCATTGTATGATTCATATTCGTAGCCTGATGTAGGTTGGTAATACTGAATTTTGTTAAGCCATTTATTGAATCCCTTACCCAGGTACAAAGCCAAGTATTCACTTGTTGCGGCTGGTCTGACTTTTCCATGAAGTATTGAATATTGACATTCTGCAATGCAATGTAAAAAGAACTAGATTAATGGCTAGCCTCCTTCGGTTCCGAATACAACGCACTGGGAAAGAACGACGAGCCTTACCGATGGCGGAAGCCAGATTCTCCATGTACTATATATTTCAATGTCATAAATATCAAATGAAATATGTTTGCAGGCGTGCTGGCCATGTCTAGCTTTCCTGTCCAGTCTCTGGGACCGATTTAGACCAGGCAAAGTTAGCCGACACATGTCGTCTTAACAGGGTCGGCTTTCCATGTTGGCAGCGGGTAATGGGAACCATATGGTACCAGCAGCGTACGAACTTCACACAGTTACTTTGAAATACTGCGTTAAATGACAGCCGTAAACTGTGGCGGATAATGGCAAAACACTGCCAAGCAGCGAAGATCGGATCAACAATGCTGAGTTGTTCACTGCAGATTTAGCGTCGTGCCGCAGTCGCAATATACCAAAGGTCAAACAGACACTACAAAAAACGAATCAAATAAGAAGCTTTGCAGTCAACTTTAAAAGATCATTTTGATGAAGTCTTAATATACCTGACGTCGCTTTTTCATCTTCTTTACATTTCAATAATGTAGCTCGGCTGCTGAAATGGCAGAAAGATGGTGCGCGACTTCTGATGTGAAGGCCTCTCGTTGTCAACCAGAACGCGGCATTTGCATTCGGTCAATTTCGACTTATTGCTTCAACATAAAAAGTCGTCGCTTGCAGCTTTTATGTTTTTAGGAATGCATAGTTATCCGTGCCCTGCTTCCATGAGCCATGGATCCAGGAAAAATGTTAATTGTCTCCGTAACTATGTATAGTTTGCCTATTCATGTATACCTTAACATTTATTTTCAACGACCTGTAGCTTTTTTCATAAGCATATTTACACACTGGTTGTATGTGTAGGTTGAAGATTCCGATTGTACAACTTGCACATTTAATACGTTCTAAAGAATTACACACGCCACGTAAGTAGAATTGTAAATGGTTACTTACAAATCTTATGTTTCTATAAATATTATAATATGCTAATCAATAACTAAATATAACATATATGTGCGTAACTACAAAACTAAAAAACTCACATACCAAGCGGTGTGTAAATCTTAATTGAAAAGCTAACGGATTGAATCTAATATGTATTGACAATATTTAAAATCCGACAAAAACACCGAAACATAATTGTTTGGCCATATGAAGTTAAAACAATCTTTGGATATATAGATTCAACATTAATATGTAAGCAAGTAACTTGTTGATTTATATACAAGATATGTGGCTCAACATCATCAAAGGATTCACTAGAATAATATCGATGCTCTTGCAGTTTGTCAAAAGATCCCATGATAGATCATGGATCTGTTGTTTGCGTTTGTTGGGATATCTTGGAACCGGGACCCATTACTGTGACAAATGCACAGGATGGCACACTGGGAGCAATGATATCCCTGTCTGAAAATGTTAACGTAGTTCAAGAGTATTGTAAAGGTAACATAATTTCGTAAGTAAACAACAGTATATATTATATGTATTGCTCTAAGCAGTGATATAGCTACACTGCCCATATGTTATTGCCAGCGTTGTGCTAAAAGCAGGAACATTAATAAAACTAAGCATCCAAAGCATGCAACATATTTTCAGCTGATACCATTTCCTTGCATAAAATGCGACCGGAAATAGAACAATAACCGCTGTGACGTACAAATCGAACTACCGCTCTCAGTTTTCCAAAATCGCCATGCATCGAATACATCGTACGTCATAAGACCTGTTGAGCAAATACCATCGCCATACCTGCCACAGCGTCCAATTGTACCCCCGAAAGACATGCCGTGGGCGGCACAATGTTGACGGTATAATGGCGACCATCAGACCTACCGCCACACCCGAATACACGTGAGTGAGATGCCACATAGGCTGTACAATGCGTCAGAAGCGCCGCATAAACTCCGAGATGTCGAGAGAAGATGGTGCGAAGCTTGGCGTAGTTGGTGAGCTATTGATATTGGATGTTCTTTGTTTTACTTCATCCGGTAATGATACTCGCAAGAAACGGTGATTGTTCAAAAATGGTCTGATGCAGTACATCAATACAATTAAAAAAGAAATATCTCAGAAGAAAAAAAAATCGAACAGAAAATCAGCCGTTAGCGAAGATTAAGTGAGAGGTCTAAGATGGAAAAATATCTATATTGTGTTGTGTTATATATATACATTGCTTTAGTAACACTTGGTACTTTAATTTTGCACAAATAGCCACATTACTATATACATTTCGCTCAGTATACCGCGAAGACTCGGAAAACTATCCTGCAAGACGCCGAGGCCGGTTCGCCTGTGGCTCTGTGGGACATGGGCTAACCATGGGTGTTGTTTTCTTTAGGCCTTGTAGGGCCAACGCCCTACCAATAATGCCATATTTTAACACTAGACTTATGGTGTTGCATTGTAAGAATCACATTACAATCTATAAAGAAAAGTTAGCAATGGGGCCCTACCGATCATTTGCATAACCTGACGCCCCTGGGGCTAGCCTGCTGCTAGCCACTCGGCCTGGTGGGTCACAAGCAGCTCACTACAGTGCTGCCAGACACTACAGTCACAGTACTGCCAGACACTACAGTGCTGCCAGACAATGGGGCTCACTGGCCTACCTGCTGACGAGCAGACCTCCTCACATACATCACCTGCAGGCTGCAAGGCTCTCTCTATACACTGCTAGCTGCAAATCTGGCCTCCATTACGCTGCGCTCTTCATCGAACACCATTCCTGGGAAAGGCTGGTCCATTAATCTTAGGACGTAGTCGGGGTGATAGCTATAGGAATTGTGACATTTCGCTGCGTGGATTATGTCGCCCTCGTAGTCCGTTATGTTGCTGCTGCAGTGTGATATTGACCCCGCTGCTGATGTGTGTGCTCCAGCGTATGTACTGTGTACTGTGTAGTAATGCATGGTGTCGACTACAGTCCTGTGTGTGTGTGTGTGTGTGTGTGTGTGTGTGTGTGCGTGTGTGCGTGTGTGCGTGTGTGCGTGTGTGTGCGTGTGCGTGTGCGTGTGCGTGTGCGTGTGCGTGTGCGTGTGCGTGTGCGTGTGCGTGTGCGTGTGCGTGTGCGTGTGCGTGTGCGACACTTATACTTCGGGAACCATTTGTCAGTCAACAAACACAAAGTTTTGTATTTTAAATTTGGTTTGGGTGTGCGTCCATACTTTTGTCTCATATATAATTCCTATTTTTTAATGTCTTGAAAAAAGTCCGATTTTGTAGAACAATTTTTTATTTGTTTGGTAGGTTTTTTTCTCGAGAATCAGAGATAGTCATTAAGAAGAAAAATTAATTTCCTCTCATTTCGTCACTATTGTTTAGCACTTTTCTCATTATTCGATTTACTAGCGATTTTTGCAAACATTTACCGTTTTTCTACAAAAATGGCCATGGACATAACTCATTAAAAACATCATTATCTCCAAAGTATCAAATTAATTGCGATACAATTTGGTGAAGTCGTGGCTTTTGAATTGCAGCAATAGGTTCATAATAGAGGTGCCCAAATTTCCTACCCGCTTACTAAGCCGAAGATGTGGGTAGTTACTACCCACGTGGGTAGTAGCGGGTAGCACAAGCGATCATTTGGATGAAGTGGGTAGATGGCGGGTAGCAGAATTTTCATAAATTAAAAAAGTTGATTTTGATAGGATTTGGGAAGCTTGAACAAATATAGGCACCTCAGTTAATGAGAAGAGATCAACACAAAACAGTTCAGGATTAACAAATGAGTTATCAAATGACAAACATTACGATGACAAAAATGTTTCGTGGGTACTTGCGGGAAGCTGGCAGCGTATATGCTCATGTGGGTAGTGTTGGCTAGTTGAAGGGGGTTTGCGGGTCGGGTCGGGTACCCACAAGCCTGAAAAGTGGCATCTCTAGTACATACCTACTTCAAATCTGGCGTTTATATCTGTTATCGTTTTCAAGTTATTGAGAATAGTCCCGGAAGGGGGGGGTTGTTAAAATAATCCACAGCGCCGCGTCGGGTGAAACGAGCGACATTGCATTATTGTTAGCTGGAGAATAATTTTTGCAGGCTTTGATTTTGGTTGGATAACCATTTTAGCTAACTGATTTACCAGCCTGGTAGGGTTGGCTAGAAGTCTTACGCATGCCCATGGTGCCAGTTCTGCAAATCGTTGGAAGGTTTCGACAGAGATCTCGCCAGGGCAGGGCGTTAGGCACAAACACGATGAAAATTAAAAAACCTGGACGAGATTTTTAACTTCAGGTTCGTGACAGTTATGTACATTTTTTTGGGCAGCGAGTAGACCAGCAAAGTCTTGGGGAGGTACACGTCTGTATGTTATTTGAATGTGAAAATTATGTATCACGTTTGTTTGTTATAGGTATACGTAGGCTTATGTTTTCCTCTTCTATTATCCTGCCCTGATCGCCTCTGTCAAAAGCGCAGCCTGCAAGCTTCCCCATAGAGCCCTATCTAAGAAAGACGGATTATTCTGCCAGACGGCACCTGGGCCGTGCTACATTTAGGTGTATGGCTGCGAGCGCTTGCTCTTTTGACAGGGCGATCAGGGCCTAGTAGCATGCATGTCGGCATGAAGCAGACGGCAAGTTATTACTCTATTTCATTTGTGCGTGCCGGCAACTGAATAAATGAGTTGTTGGTTCTGTCGGCATAGTACATACAATACCTTTACTTCCCTGCACCTTTCTGTGCACTTAGTTATTTTAAATTTCTGATTTCTCATCTGCGTGAAGGTTTATTGAAGTCATGCACGTGACGTGGTTACGATGACATCATTTATGATTATGGAGTGTCATGTTAATAACCTATGTAACCTAGACAAAGCCTTTTAGTTTCCTCTGAAGATGAAAATTAGTAGGATAAAGACATTGGTGACAAACTTATGGCTTCAGAATCACAACGGTGACACACAGCAAGGGTTTCCCAGCCCTGTAATACAAAGGCCTATTAACATTTGTAGAATGTTAATAGAGGACCCTGATGCGAAGGAAGACATACTGAGACAATCAATATAAGCCTTTGCTGTACCCATCGGCTGGCGGCAAAACAACTAGCAGTGACTAGTGAGTGATACATGGATGAGATTCGATGGGATCAGCTGATGTCGGCCGATGGCAGAAAGCTCGGCATGATAGATACAGATATACACTGTCACCGTCCAACGAGACAGCAAATAGACCACCGCCATCAGCAAATCTCGGCCATCTGGCAAGGTTCAAATACCAGCCAGGCAACAGCGAAATATGGTGTTAAAGATGGAAGCACACGACAAATAGGCCAATGTACCATGGGACGTTTTCCAATTTAGCACGAAAAAATGCAAAAAGCAAATGCAGAATTTTTGGTGGTAACCGTGCTTGACTTATGTAAAATGTCTGATTAGGTTTAGTGCAAGCATGCTTTTTTGTATGCCCAGCATACGCTTTTAGTAATAAGGTCATGGAAATGAAGAAAATGAAACCAAGCAGATTTAGGTTTACCTGGCCCGCCAACCACTGACATACTTATATATCAATCGGAAATCACTTAAAATGGAGGGGTGACTGAATGCATACAAAGTTAAAGAATACTGACATTTTGTATTCTGAAATATGAGCATTCTCCCTCCGTAGCTCCCCTTGCAGTGCGTCAATAATTCATATCAGGTTCAAATGTTGACCTGTTTTCTCTGATGCGTTTTACTAATATGCAAGCTTTTAACTTAAAGTTAGTCGAATTGCATGTTTGAATAATGGTGCCATTCGAAACTCTGGTTCATGTTGCATAACACCAAGCAAAATTAGTTTCCTTTTTTGCCCCTTTTGGAACCACGCGAGCTCAAACATATTCATAAGTGTGCTTATCTCAATCAGCGATTAGAGGAACCAAATTTAGATGTGTTTAAGTGCATCGTCATACCCATTTTTTATTTCATTCTCATTTTGAACAGAAGTGTTGTAACTTATATAACTAACTATAGTAACTTATATAACTTATATAATTGCGCTAATTAAAACTTGCAAGGTTAATGGTATTCGGTAGGGGTATCAGAATAACTCCGACTAACTAAAAAATAGAAGGGTTATAATAACGTGGAAAATGTGCTCGAAAGCTCTAGAGAAAGTCATTCGAAGTTACTTCGAGCATTATTCTTAGCTCGGGTTAACATGGAGGTAACCGGAGGTCATCAAAGGTAAAAAAAACTAAGACTGCTCCAGAAATCACAAAATATCCCAAGAGTTGTGATCGCTAGGAACAAACAGAAAACAGCAATCGAAAGCTTATGCAAGATGCAATCGCCATATATGTCCTACAATTTTAACTAAGGTCAATAGTTCAGGCCTCTGAGCAGGGGCGTAGCTTCTCCAGAAAAGTTGGAGGGGGATGGGGCTGAGCTGTGAAAAATCGCTTAAAATACCATAGTTTTATAAAATCAACAGATTTAACCCGCTTCCCCTCGTCGCAGTTGGCGAGTGAGGCTGCAGACAGTTCGGGGTGTGTGTGTGTGTGGACAGGGGGTGCAGCCCATCGACTGAAATGGATCCTACACTACTGCTTTAGAGGTCACCTAAGGTCGCAATGACATTTTCTTCCAAAAAGTGTTTCGTGAATTACTTTTCACCGGATAAATAAAGAACATTTTTTAAAAGCATCGTGTTTGCATAATCAAATAACTTCGACATATCTTAACACTTCCCCACACACAGATCTCGAGAACCACTCGGCTGATTTCTATGGGACAAACAGTATTCGATTCGTGAAGACAAGATTCGTCATGAATGTTTGGATTCCGAAATTTATTTTGCGTTAAAATATAGGGGGCCAGGAGGCAAAACATACGAAAGTTGTGGGTGTTTTTAAAGGTCATTGCGGCCATTTGGTTCGGTCTATTTTCATGCCCAAAACGTTTTTCAGCTTCTCATGTACTGGTATGCAATATAGCAAAAGGTCAAGTACCAAAATGAAAAATAATAGGTGTATTCCGGGGATGAAACATGGTGGGGGGTTCTTGTACAATATATGTTCTCGTTCGTGATTGTTTTGGACGATAATGAATCATACCATGCGGTTTGTTGCTTGTAGTGATTTAATGTAATGTATTGCGCTATAGGTGGATAAAGGTAAATATCGTAAGAGCATCATTTGCGTAACGCCTTTAACCATCTTACCAATTTGAAGTTGGACCTAATTTAACGGAGGGTATCGCCTCCCATTGTATATACTTATCTGAGTGTGTCTCTGCCCTAAAGTATTAATATTCTAAGTATTTATGATGTATATTGCAGTGACATTGTTTCTGACGAATTTATTGCACCGCAAATTACGAAGGAAGTATGCGCTGCACAACTGCATTCGTAATACTCTCCCAAAAACATGAGCCTGGCGCCGCCTCTGCTGGGTCGATGTGTTTCCCAATTTTGACACAACACGCGTAATTCAATGCTAGGACTCCTAGCATTGATTTATGCGTGTTGTGTCAAAATTGGACAAAATCTGATACAGAATTGGAATCTGATAGGGAATCTGAATCACAATCTGATACAAAATTGGACAAAATCTGATACCTGATACAAAATTGGACAAAATCTGATACCTGATACAGATTTAAGCAACTATGACTAAGGCAAATTTGTTTAATCAGCTATCAATGCAAAATCGAAAGCAAGCGAAATCCGATGAGTTTTCAGAATTGTGCAAAACTTTGGGAGATTTGTCCCCCCTTGAACCACCTTGAAGACCTCCTACCTCTTTCCCCCCGCAATGCCACGTTCTGGATCCGTCAGTGAGTGCTAGTGACATCAGATGACCTAAACGGTCCTTGCAGAGGTCATTGAGTAACATTGACACCTGGGTCATGAGGCCAAATTACATAATTCTGAATAATGAGGTAAAATTACATAATTCTGAATAATGAGGTAAAATTACATAATTCTGAAATAATTGACCTGATATAATGCATATTCTCTAAATAGGAAGTATTTGTACATTTTCCCATTGGGTTATAATGGGCGACTCACGAGATTGGCCTGCCCTTAGGTCACTGATATGGATAGTCTGAGGTTAAGGTATTGTAGGTATTTATGATCTCATGAAATTTGGTGTCAAATATTTCGAACAAACACTGGGGTTTTGGCACGACTACAAGCATTTTTGGAAGGAAAGTCACTTGACATGACCTGGTGCCAGACTTGTAACTTATTCAGAGTTGAGCCATGAATCGACTCATGAGTCAGACATTTTTGAATGAGTCATGATTTGAATCGACTAAATTTTTAAAAGCGGGACTTGAGTCAAGAGTCGAGTCGTTTCAATCTGTTTGAAACAGAACTTGAGTCAAGAGTTGAGTCAGTTCTTCGGTTGTGAGTCAGATTTGAGTCGACTCAAACAAATGTGAGTCAAATGCAACAGGGACATAGCTAAGGGGGCATTGGGGCCACGCCCCTTCACCTGAGCAAACCAATTTGCACTAGATAGAATGCGATTTTTCTGACAGCCGACAAATTGAGTCGACTCAAATATATTTTTGAGTCGAGTCGAATCAATTTGTTAAAACTGCACTTGAGTCAAGAGTCGAGTCGATTCATTTGTCATAAACAGCTCTGGAGTCAAGAGTCAAGTCGATTCATAGTCAAGAGTCGATTCAGTTCTTAGGCTGTTGAGTTAGACTTGAGTACACTAAAAAATGTGAGTTGTTACAAGTATGCCTGTTGCCCTAGCCTGAGATGACCTGAGGTCAAAATTTGCACATCATTTTGGTAACTATTGCCGAAACACGCTGAGGTAAATTTGGTGGCGCTGCGGTCAGCCGTTTTTCTGCTATTCTCGAAAAACCTCAGGGGCCCAAAATGACCCCCACCAGAGCGAGAGGCACTTGAAGATGTAGATTAACTGTGCAGATAAACCTAAATAAATGTTCCGTGGTCTTTTATTACTAATCAAACCATTGCACCCATTTATTTTGTTGTTTAGTTGCTGGGAGAGTGGATAGTATGCAAGTCAGTCAGGGCCTACCATACAAAGCCTCTGAAAATGCATAAGCGCTTCTCTATATGTTTGTTTTCTCTCGGATAAGTGCATGCTGTGTTAAAGTAAAGCCATTCATTTCCGTGTTTATTAATTGTCAGCGAGGGGGGTTAATGGGTTTTCTTATAAAATGTCCGAACTGGAAGCTGTACAAAGGTCAAGGAGCAATTAATTCGCGCTTAGGGTTGAAAATATCCCATACACATAGTGCAATGGTGAATATTTGTGTATTGGCCGTTTTCACGAAGGACTTTATTTAACTAGTAATTGGGGCGTTTGGGGCGTTTGGGGCGTTTGGGGCGTTTGGGGCGTTTGGGGCATTTGGAGCGTTTTGGGGGCGTTGGGGGCGTTTGGGCGTTTGGGGCGTATTGGCGGTTTGGGCGTTTTGGGGCGTTTGATGGCGTTTGGGCGTTGGGGGTTGGGGCGTTTGGGCCGTTTTGGGCGTTGTGGGGCGATTGGGGTGTTTTGGTTTGGGTTAAATGGGGGGTCTGGGGCAGAATTTAAGATTTTTTGCATTTTGAAATTAAGGAATTTTTGGACCTAGCACCGTGTCACGTGACCATAGCTCTAACACTTGCCCGAAACCATTCATTTAAACAAAACGCCCCAATCGCCTCAAACGCCCCAATTACCCTGTAAATAAAGTCCTTCGTGGTGAAAACGGCTATTAACGCTGCTGTAATAGCTCGTGCAATGCTCAAGTGTGACCTATCATGTAATCCCATTTCCAGTCGTGGCTTCACGGGAAAATTAAAATCAGGACAGATTGTATAAGCGCAGGCTGATAAAGAGATTAGGCGGTGCGACCACCTGACACAATCCATTTAATGTGTCAGTCCGACCTCAACGCGAGCTCAACGGTCAAGAGCACTTTGCTAAATCGAATCACTTACTCAGTCAGCGAGGACGTCATCGACATAGTTTCACCTCTATGCTACAACCTAGGCATTACTTTAGGTCTGGGTACGACCGGAGAACGAGCTCGACGGCAAAATTCACCTCACACTGCATCAAACGGCTTCGCCGAATTATCTGATATGGCTTTTAAAATGGTTGTTCAGTCATGGAAATAATAAAAGTTTAGGTGGTCCGGTGGCAATGCTAAGTGCACGATTGACTTTAGGACAACTCCACGACCAAGGTAAGGATGGAAATGTATATCACACCCCTCCGATTTCGCTCTTAAGTTGTGAATAGGGTTATTTTAAGCGCTGTTTTTTTTGTTTTTTTTTTGCAGGGTCGTCAGATTACGGAGCCACAAGATACAGGACAGCGAAAATTCTGGTCAAGGTCAAACATCCATACGTTTGTCATTATATCTCCAAGATAAAAATTCATATCAGGGCAAAACTATATATCATTAGAGAGATGAAGAAACACAGAATAAGATGACATGAGTTACCCCCTGAAGTCAAATTTTAACAATTTTGATCTGATGACCTTGAAGTGAGGTCAAGGTTAAACCATGTTTGACTGTTTCGATTTGGTTAAAATTTGCACACAACTCGTCATTAATTGATAGCATGCATGCAAATTTACACGTGGCATATGCAACTCCTTGGGGGTCAACAGGGGGCATATGTAATGACGTCGTTTTCCCAACAAGTTTATGAATTACAGTTTTCTCCAAATGTCAGCAATATGGGCGTCATTTGAAAGCACCTGCCCTATACCGTACACTTATGAGATTGTTTTTGCATGACAAAACAACATTGAATAAATAGCAATCAACAAAACAGTACAAATAAAAAATGATATAAGCAATTCGTATCGTTCTCTAATGGACATCCCGTGCGACGGCACCTCGCACCACCTATCGCATCTGTGCATCTACTGTTAGATTTATAATCATGATCAGTAGCAATTTGTGTATTGCTCGGTCTGGGTAGGTGCAAAGGCACTAGTTGAACTAGTGCCTTTAGTAGTTATGCTTGAACTAGTCTAGTTCAAGCATAAAATATGCATTAGAGCCTCAATTTCAACGAAAGGAAGACTTGCAGCTGTGTCTCTGCGCCGAATCGCCGATTGTATTCGTCCTGAACAGCTTGTATATTTTTTGCTGATCGAAAGAGTGCAGCTATTTCATGTACATTTACAATGTGCTTACAAAGTGCATCGCCTGTATATTTTGTCATTTTCTTGGATATTTTTTAAGAGTTCCTCTGTGGGTGCATTTTATACGTTTAACGAACTTTGTAGCGTTATAACCGGTCACAACACGTCATCAACTAAGTGAGATGTGCCGCGCGCAAAGACGGGCATGGAATTGGCAGTCACCAAAATCCAAACAGGCATTTCCACGCGAACGTGATGGTGTTGAAGAAACATACTGACCTTTTATCGACAGACGAGACCAAAATATATTGTAAACTCATCACATTTTGCATAAGAACATTCATACCGATTCATACGATATTACGTATCGTATACGATATTCATACGATATTTGAAGTTAAAGCAGATGAGCGCTTCACACTTTTAACGACCGATACTATATACGTACTTGGTAACGAACTTCGGCTTCCACGAAAATATAGCATTGTTTTTTGAAGAAATGGTAAATAAAATCAATATTCCACTCATTTATCATAATACTATGTTCCCTCCTATCCTTGACAACCAACAAATATTGAATAAAAAGGTTGCCAAATTAGCAGTTAATTTATGCACCCAACGACTGCCTTGATAGGTGGCAATCGCAACATGCAACCCCTACTATTGAAAAACAATCATTATGTGACATTTATTTTCAGTAACCGCCGCCCGCAAACGCCGCCGTATTTGGCGTTTGCGGGCGGAGTTTGTGGTCGGCTTTGGCGGTATTTGGTGTTTTCGGGCGGCGTTTGCGGGCGGCGTTTGCGGGCGGCGTTTGCGGGCGGCGTTTGCGGGCGACATTTGCGGGCGACGTTTGCGGTCGGGGTTTGCGGGCGGAGTTTGCAGGCGGCGCTCGTGGGCGGCGTTTGCGGGCGGCGTTTGCGGGTGGCGTTTGCGGGCGGAGCGTTTGCGGTTGGCGTTCGCGGGCGGCGTTTGCGGGCATTTTTAATTCGTTTGCGGGCGGAGTCGGCGGGCAACAGAAAAAACAACCTTCGGTCCGGCGATGCGCCAAAGCCAACCCCCTGCATAAACTCCTCATCTGGTTAAACAATCACTCCAACAGATCATGTGAATCACTCGCATATCTCTCTTTATCTCGCCATTCTGGCGTTTCTTTTCTTTCCTCCAGAAGGACTCAACATGATCTGCTATTTCTAAAAGGACTTTTCACAGGAAATAAACTCTGCGGAATTTAGGGAAGTTTTATCAGCATGTGCCTGCCGTTTTCGACGCGTTACAAGCCCGTCTTTGCCGAAGTTTTGCCCGCGTCAATGTGGTCCTCTCTGGAATAGTATGCCGTGTGACCAGAGAAACCAATCTGTTCTTGGCCAAGATCAAATGCGACTTTTTCCCTCTTGGTTACCTAACTTACAGGGGCCACGTCGTCAAATACACAAAAGACATGCCTCCACTACCTGGCCATTCGTAGGTGCCACAGATCATGAACGTCTTTTACTGTCACCATTCTTCATTGTGAATAAAATCGTGCTCTTAACCATGTTGTTATATGTATTAATATTTGTATTTTATATGCATTTGTATTCGCATTTTACATGTGTTTGTATTTCATGTTTATTTTTACATTTTTTATGTGTATTTTGTATTTTCATCCTTTATTTTGTCCATATCTTAATCTTATCTGACTTCACCTGCTAGTGGGCGTATCAGCCCGTTGGTGATATGTATCAATAACAAATAAACAAATACCCTTTAGAGGACGATACAAATTGTTTATGTTATGCATTATTTGTATTATTGAATGTATTCATATTTATTTGTTATTGTTTTGTCATGCCAAACTTATGTCATCAACGTATTATATAGAGCAGGTGCTTCAAAATGCCGCCCACAGTGCTTACATTTGGAGAAAATCGTTATTCGTAAACTTGCTATGCAAATGGTGTCATTACATATGCACCATGTTGGCCCCCAAGGACCCCCAACTTGCCACGTGAAATTGTACATGCATGTTGCCAATTAAATGAACCAACTTTTGTGAAAAGTCTAACAGAACCGAAAAAGGCAAACATCTTGAAACTCACTTCAAGGTCATCAGATCAAATTATCGAATTTTGACTTAAGAGGGTAATTCATTATGGCATCATCTTATTTGTTTCTTCCTCTCTCTAATGATATATATGTTACGGGCAATATGAAAACTCGGGCAGTATGAATACTGCCCGGTCAGTATGGCCGACGGGGACAAATATTGATGTGGAAGGATGGGTATACAAAGTGATCCGTAAGTGCTACAGACTCGGGCATGGCGTTAAACGAAAGCTGAATACCAGTTCTATTCGTTACATGCGTCCCTGCATCCCACATTTGTACGGTGTATGTGTTTTGCGCAATTATGTCCCGATTTTAGTCGGAAATGTGCAAAATCACCATTTTCAAAGATTTTTCGCGACCCCTTAAACGTCGTCAAAATTAATTTTACTGTGCACCATTGAACTCAGCATGTCCAATAGCATGGGAAAAATCTTGTATCCGCTATAATTTTCCGAAAAAAATATATTTTGCGCCACCCTACTATGCATGTATGGGAGTTAAGCCCTTGACCCGGCGTAACGCCTCGTCATTTGTTTCCTGAGCCGCAGCGAAGTGGAGTGGTGCGCGTTCTACGTGAATAATGCCGCAGGCTCACTGAAGCCAGAAGATCCAACGTTAGCTAGCCAGCTCCGCTGATTCGCTGCGCTCAGGGATAAAAAATGGGCGAAGGGAAAATAGTGATGTCACCGGATCGGAGGTTTTAGCTCTATGTCTACAGTATCTACATTAGGCGTAGGAGCCGGGGGTGGTGGTGGGCAGGGGCAACTGCCCTCCAACTTTTTTTGAGTGGAGGGGGCAACGTCCCCCAGACTTTTTTAGATCAATACCATGCTCTCTAAATTACTGATGGCCCTCGACCGCAGGTGAATGGGTACGGATCCGACCCACAATCGTTTTTTTTCTCGAATAACTTACGGAAGTGTTGCAGATATTCGGACGTGAAACTTGGTATACCTTCGCGTACATCAATTTTACGTCATCTATGAAAAACTTTAGCAGTTGCATCGAACAAAACTTAGATATACTGATTTTAATGACGTCTTTACATGACATTTTTGGTAAAAAATAGCTAAATGTTGGGAAAAATCGCAAAAAATCGAGTTCTCAGAGCAATTGCAAATAAAAAACGTTAAATCATGTAAAATGACGATTTCTACAAAATAGTTATCTCGGATTAAAAAAGACCTTCAAAAATTGTAATTAATTTTTTTAAATTGAATTCAAAACCCGAAATTTTAATATTTTTTGCCCCCCAACTTCAAATGAGTTTCTATGCCCCTGAGTACCTTTAGTGAATAACTGCTGATTACGGTCATTGGTCATTGTAATACATGTTTATCGGCTCGTTTATTGTCAAGAGCGCGAATAATGACCGTATTAGAACAAAGTTGGTTTCATAGAGCTCGAAGAATAATATAGAAACGGAAATGCGTGTGTTATTTATAGTAATACCGTGGAAAGTGGTCGATTTTTGTCTTTGGAAGGTCATAAGTCAGTCAGTTTTACTGGTATTAACTTAAAATGTGGTACTATTGGTTCCAAAATAAGCGTCTCGCAAGGGGAATATACCGCATTGGGAAAAGTATGTGGAACGATGGAGGTGAGTGCCCAGATGAATGGCAACTCATCTCCATCATCCCACATAATTTCCCAGCGGTAATTTCCCTTAAAGGGAATAGCTCACCTTGAAAGTTGTCTTGAAATCAACCATACGGTGCATCTTGAGCTCAAAACTACGGATAACTTTGGTTTGGACAAGTGATGGGATATATGTGAGAAAAAGTAATTTTCACTTTTGTATTTCACGAAAAAATCGTACGATAGCAGGTGGCGTTCTGGCTCCGCAAGACGCCTAAAGTACAGTCTCTGACAAAGGGTTGCCGGCGCAGCCCAGGCGGCTGAAGCGGATTATAACTGAGGCCGTCGTGATCAGGTACTACGTGTCAGAGGACGTGTCCTACTTCCGGGAGCCCGTCTGGCCGCGAACTACCGAAGCTGGTTGTCGGGGCCCCCCCGAAGAAAATGCAGACTAATCCTGTGTCGAAAACTACTTTAACGTTGGCGAGTTTATTCTTCAGTCATAACTATTTTTCGATTTTTCTGCTCTAAAAACTGCTATCGTCAAGTTCAAAAACCCCAATGGGGGTTTTAAAGGTGAACACCTCCCTTTAAAGCTGCTGTGTCGGACCAACCAGTGGGACGCTTATTTTGGAACCAATAGTACACATATACATCGAACAAGTTTGTATCGTACCTACATATTCTGTTTTTGACAAATCTGAAACTTCTGATTTTTTTCTCATAAATAATAATAAGAAAAAACATGAGACAAGCCGTTTTTTGCCAGTCAAATAAAGTATCAATAAAGCAGTATAGTGAACGCAGTGGTGTCGATTTTTCCAAAACGATTAGGGGGCCGAACAGGGGCAGAGCAAGGGGGCATACATCAGCGCCATCGCCGCCATGTTTTCACCATAACGACGGAAAATAACACTTTTACTTATTTTTTAAAGAATATAAAATGATAGGTCCAAAGTAGTTTGTTTTCGATAACTTCTTGATGCAAAAATAAACATTGACATGGGTTTTGACCTTCTGTAGGAGGACGCCTAATATCAATGCTTTTGGCCAAGCCTCCGACCGACCAAAGGTGACCCTGCTGCCACCGAAGCCGTGGCGCCCCGGAATGGGCGCAACTATAACAACATGAGGCTTTGATGTAGGCTGTGCCATCGGCGTTAGGGAGACGCGACAGCCCATCAGTTTCCAATGATGCAGCTATAGACAAAGGAGTTAAAATTAATACAAGTAAATTAAAAAAGGTAAAAAACAGCATAATAAAATTAAGTGTCTTAAATTTGTTTATTTTTAGGTGATTTTTTAGGACTATATGACTAAAAAAAATCGTCAGAAAGTGTACCCAGTAACTTTGAAATCGTGGTTACGCCCCTGATATGTTCACGCGAATACATTATTCCAGACGTGTGACTACTCTAACTTTCTCAAGAAAGCTGGCCGTTACAATTTTCGACAGTGCAGTATTATATGTGCGTCGTAAATAGTTACTTAGCTTGATTGTACATGTCAGGCCTACTAGCACATATGACATATCGGTCTCAGCAGATACGTAACTAGAAGACACGGGATGCCACACATCAACGTTATCTGAATCGCCGCCCGACAAGTAGGATTGATCAAACTGCTTTCAATCTCCATCTGTTTTCTGCTGATTGGACAGATGTGTTTAATTCAGAGGAAACCAATCAGAAGTGGGACGCTTTTAGGCATCTATTTCGTTATCAGTTGATCTTGTTTGCACCGCTTAGACGTATTCTGCGTCGTGAGCTCAAGGCCCCGCCGGGACGGCCGAAACGCGTCGCCTGATTCAAGCCGCCGCGCCGCGCCTCGCAGAGGGGAGCGGGACGAGTATTTACGCGTCAACCGTCTCTGCCGAGCCGCGATCCGCCGTGACTGTTGTCACTCTACACCAGTGAGATCAAGCGCCACAGGCCGCCCGCCCCGGGCGCGGCGGCCCTGTGGCGCGTGCTGAAACCAGTGATAGGCCGCAAGCAGCAGCAGTGTACTGTGCCGAGCGTTACTGCGGATGGACTGAACGACTATTATGTATCGATAGGACAACTGACTGCCGCTAGTGTGCCACCCCCAACTCTCCGTTCCTACCTGCCCCTGTCATGACATGTTCTTTTAAAGTTAGCCCGAATTGATCTTTTGACACCCTTTGCATCACTTGGTCGAACATGAAAGAATCGAAATCATTAGATGCTGGACGGTATAGATTGACCTTCTTCAAAATACTCTTTGGAATAGGCTTCGCCTTTACTATGTTGTAAACTCTCAGCCTCGTCACCGGCTTGTACCTGCTGACGTGGAAACATGCATTGGTTCCCATTCCAAGGCAAAGTAAATCAAGGTCCCGGCGGACCTAGATCCATTTAATTCCTCCCGTATCATGCACTAAATGAACAATTCGTTCAACAACAACTTACTGAATACCTTGATCAACATAAATTAATAGCCGATGCCCAGCACGGTTACAGGAAAAGACACTCAACCGAAACGGCCTTGCACGCCTTAACTGATTGTGCATTTCAAGCTATGGATGAAGGCAAAATTTGTATACTTGTTCTTCTAGATTTGTCAAAATGCTTCGATGTAGTACCCCAGGCCCATTCAAAATTACTTGAAAAGCTATCACTTTATGGAATCCACACTGCATGGTTCCGCAGTTACCTAGAAGACACACCGCAGCGGGTACAGATTGCCGACTCCGGGACATTTCACTGGTTTCAAGTCGAGCTGAGACCGCGTAGCAGCTAAATAGCCAGCCAGCCATCCAAACCAAGAACGATCCCATTGGGGTTTTTCAAGGGGGCGCCCTTTCCCGCACCTCTGCCTGCTGTACCCAATGACTGAGCGTGTGTCGGTGAGGGGTTAACATACTTTCAGTATCGCAGACGATACACAGGTTTTCTGGTAAGCGGCAAAAAACAGATTTGCCGAGCCTCATTGAGCGATGGAAACTGCACTAGCGCTTTGTTCCGTAGGTTTTTGTTGCAAGGACTTGAAAGTTAATGCCCGAAACCCAGATGCATTGTCCTGGCATCCGTCAATGCCCGTGAACCTTCCTCAGTATCGCTAGAATTTTCACGGACTAACAGTGACTGGAATCACGCAGGTAAAAACTTAAGGGCTAGTAGTTGACATATCACTCATTTTCAAAAACACAATAGACACCGTTACTGAAAGCACAGGCTTACTCATCACACTTAGTCACCTCGTCAATGTTTATACCCGGTCAGAAGCACTCAAGGCATAGTAGAACACTGGTACTGTCCATCGTGAAGATACTGTTTTGTCCTGTGTATGGGTCGGTGGAACTTAGACAAATGCGAAGAATCAGAAAATGTGAACTTTTGTGCCGAGTAGTAACGTAGGCGACGCAATGACCATGTTCGGACGCGATTGACGTTGGGATGGCTTACAGCTCAGAAACTATAGGATTTTCACACCATATGTGCTGTGCAGCGTGCTTATCTCGTATGGGGAGCCTGCACATCTGATCACACAATCGGTCCGCGTGCATCTCGATGTTCATGAGCACGATTACGCGTCATGCTAGAAACTGGACATTGCCACGCATACGCACCGAGTCCGGCCGACGTAGATTGTGCTACCGTGATGTTTCCTTGCTGAACACGCGGCGTCTGGATCCTGCCGGCTCTAGCTTTCGTGCCACTTTGAGAGCTGCCATGAGAGCTGATGGAACTTGATATGTAGACGGGAGAGAAGATTCCCAGTGGTGCCTATCATCGTCATGTCTTATTGTCTTATAGTGTTTATGTACATGCTTTTTATCGAGTGTATTTTAGTATGCCTGTTAAGTTGCTCATCAACCTCAGTGTGGTCCCCATTTTTACCAACTATGACGTGAAGAGTGAAAAGCCTCGTGTATTTACGTGGACTCTTCCGATAATGATTCTGATTCTGATGGTGGGTGGCAACGGCTGTTGGAGTAGGTATGGTAGCCGGATTTGTATCAAGGGGGGGCCGTCAGGGGTGGAATCAATTTCGCTCCTTAGCCGTATGTGTTGACCGGAGAGAGGGGTAAGGTCGGGTCATCATCCCATTTTATCTTGCGTAGATTGGTTTGCTCGGGAGGGGGCGTGGCCCCTTTGACTACGTCCTTGTGTTAGTAGTCGTCATTTGCGATTGAAAGGGGTTCCACCGTCACTGACGACTCGAGCGGCGCCACCTGCACTAAAAAAAACTCGAGAAATGCCTTCTGGGTCCAGCCTTCGGTGACTTGAGATGGGGAAGAGGGAAACGTGCTCCCTTAGCCCTCCCCTTAGTTGCGCGAGGGACCAGAGGCGTAGCCAGGGGTGCAAATGGTACCGCGGTGCAGATTTTGCCGGGTCCTCTATGCTGCAACCACCCGGCCTGGCGGCCGTCATTTTATGTTGTAAAATACCTTGGGAGAAGTGGATTCGAAACCATCTCTGCACACAATACGGACCCTCCCAGTCTGTCAGAGAGCGCTATGATAAGAAGGTTGAACCCTTTCGAGGGCCCTCCCAGGCCTGGCATGGGCCCTTCCAGGCCTGGAATGGGCCCTCCAAGGCCGTCGCCACCTTCCGAAAGTTGGGGGAACGGAGGCACTTTGAATTCGATTCTTTCCATGCAACGCCCACGCGCGTAATGTTAAAATCCGAAAATGGTTTAGGGGGACGCGTCCCCCTGTCCCCCCGCTTTCGACGCTCATGAGGCCCTCTCAGGCCTGTAATGGGCCCTCTCAGGCCTGACATGGACCCTAACAGGCCTGGCATGGGCCCTCTCAGGCCCCCTGTGACGCCTCACCCCCGACCAGATGCACCTGCCTCGAAAATGCTGACTACGCCCCTGGTAGGGACTCGTCTAAATACGTTACAATAGGGGTAGTGGGGTGCTGACTGGTGGGCGGGGGGGGGCAACTGCGCTATGCCGGATCCTCAGTGACAAGACTTGCATTGAATCTCGCTTTTACTGGGGAAGGGGGCTGTTTACTGGGTGTAAAAACTGGGTGCTTACCCCCTCCAAGTTTATCTGTTAGACGAGTCTCTGGTTGCGCTCCTGAGTCTAATATATAGACGTAGGAGCCGGGGGGCAGGGGCAACTGCCCATATTCCCAACATTTTCGGATTTTAACATTACGCCTTTGGACGTTGTATGGAAGGAATCAACTTCAAAATGCCTTCCCCCCTAACTTCAAATGATATCCTATGCCCCTGGGGCCTGGTATAATACCGCTTTACATGCAAATAATCAACAAATAGTATGACGCCCATTAATTTTTTATTCAGATGACAACTATACCACCTCCATAGACCATAACCCCTCTATCCGTACGCGTGCGATTTGCCGGCTGTGGTTTAAACCGTCTGGAGGAAAATATAAAGCAGGAAAAGCTACCGGTGGGTGATCAAAAAATACCTTGCTCTGTCCTCTATCCATACCAGGGTTATGAATAAATATTCAAAGTCATTTAGTACCTAAATAATAATTAAGAAAAAAAAATACAAAAATATCCATGTTAAAGAAATACGAGTATCAGCTGACTGCGATCCCTTGGAGCCTGGAGGATCCCGACGAACAATTGCACGTGCGTGAGGACGGTCACGTGACGCATCCTTACGCATTTACCTTACTTAGAGTTCTTAGACTACCTACCTTGGTTATTAGCTTGGCTGAAGGCCGTAAGTTATCTGAATGTCCTTTTAAAAGGTTGATCTTTCTTGTTAAAAAGAATAGTTCACCTTGAAAAAAAGAAAAAAGCCAAAATGATGGAGAGAAGCTAAGAATTAAGTATCATATACAGTAAGTCAAAGAAACTATATTTACGCGGAAAAAGCAAAATTAAACATGTCATTATTTGGTGAATAATGCATATTTTTTTCGCTCAAAGTAATGCGTATCAGCTGGCTGAGATAGCAACGTACGTCAATCAATTAGTGAGGGATCGTGTCGTAATGCATGGGTACTTGCCCCAAGTCTTGTTGAAAGATGCCGGACTAATACAACGCTTTGAAAACCATCAACCGTACTTGCTTTTAAGTAGGTATTCGTCACTTTAGTTTTTTCACTATGGATGTAGTGTCCGCCACCGTCACTACGTCGTGCGTCTGGGGCGTCCGTCTGGATTATTGTGTCCCAACAAGGTCATTGCCGGTCTACCGTCACTGGCGTACGCGGTACCGGTCTCGCCGGTCGGCTCCTATCCACTCAGCGGGCGGCTGCGCGCGGGCGGCCCAGTCAAACAGTGGCACGCGCGACTGGTACGAGGTGGGGTTTCGGTGAGTGGAGGCAGATCAACATTTTGTACGCGAGCCTGGAACGTTCAGGCCAGCGCTGAACGTACGCATACGCTACGCACGCTTGTTTACGAAATAATGTTTAAGAAGATTTAAACATCAAAATCATTGCATAGCATTCCGACAAAGTTATTCTGCATAAAAAGAATGCGGTACTGAAACAGTAGTTTGTCCACACTTACACTTTCCCCAAGTCTTACGTCATCTGTGCGTCATATCATCACGGTCAACCTCACTAAAATCAGCCCATCAGCGATTGGAGTTTACCGGGTATACCCGGTCCCGACTTTTAGGACTGAATATTAAATAAATTAAGGGTTTCTTGGAAATTGAAAGCGTCACAAGTCATTTTCGAGCATGCGCTGGCCACAACTTGGCTATCTCATACTCAAACCCTATGTTAAAGGTGAAATATTCCTCTTAATTGGTTCAGGTTGGATTAAACCCAACCATTTCTGCCTTATACTCGGTATTAGCCTACCTCTCCTGTATATTGGCAACAGGTAGGCGGAAGGCTCTTGCTTTGACGAAATTTTTTATCCAGCAGCATGTCTACAGACATGGCGATGATTCAGAATCCCAGGTAAGCAAAGCCCCATGGTGGCCAGTCTGCAAAACGTGGACGGTTCGACAAATCTCGCAGGGCAGGGCTGGCACAAGCACATGGAAATTAAACTGGGCAGCTTTTTTTTAACTTTGGTTCGTAGCAGTTTGTAATTTTTGGGGGCAGCAGTAAGACCAGCAAAATGTCTTGGGGAAGACATCTGTAGTTATTTAATGTGATATTATGTATCGATTGTTAGGTTATAGGTATACTAGGCTCTTTTTTATATTTTTTATTCTATAATCTGCCCTGATCGCTCTGTCAAAAGCGCAAGCGCAAGCTTCCATAGAGCCTATGCTTAAGAAAACAGATTATTCTGCCAACACCGTGCCGTGCTACCATTAGGTGCTATGGGACTTGCGCTTGCGCTTTTGACAGAGCGATCAGGGCCCTAGTAAGGCCATGGATGAGAAATACCCTGGATTGGCCACTCTCTGTCGGCGCCTTTGATGTAGGAGACCATGGCGGCCGCCTAGCGGTGAAAGCGCGAAGCTTCCCTCATACAGGAGAGCTCCCGCCAGCCGCATCAAGCCGAACATGTCCCCCTCGTTAGCTTCCGATCCAATAAATACAGCGAGACGCGCAAGGCGGCAATAGAAAGCTCTCAACGAGACGCATCCGAAGCATGCGAAAAATATTAGAATAAGGTCACATGTCAGGTCACAGCCAGGTCAAGGGTCAAAAACGAGGTATTTCAGTTGATGGGTCATACTTTCAATCCAAAGCGTTAGATTCAAACTCTTTTCGTACAAAGTGCTCTCAAAGATATGACTACTCACTCAAATAAGCGAAAACTATATTGTAAGCCAGTATGATATTGTAAGTCAAGGTCAGGTCACACAAGGTGACTATTGAGGTCAAGGTTATGTTAAGGTCAAGGTTATGTTAAGGTCGCATTTCACATCAAACTAAATGTCTAGACAAGTCAAACACAATGGCAAACATCAACATTTGCCTGAATAGTTCGGTAAAAAGTTATGGAATAAAAATGACGCATGACCTCTGGGTCCTGCGACGCTCATGAATGACGCAGAACAACAATGTCATCTGGATGTTGGGATGTTGTATTACTATGCTGTCCAAAAGGTTGAGTCTGGTGAAAATTTTGGCACATTATCCATTTCCGCTGGATTTATAGAGTATGCACTTGTATGATTTTCAATGACTTATAATTGGGTGGCCACAAAATTGACTTCATCTTAGATCACCGATATCAAAATTATCTGAAATAGCAGAATTGTAGGTACCTACTTATGCCCGTGTGTTTCCAACTGATCAGTAGAACAATCTGGCTGCGGCATGACCTTAAATTTTTGGAGATGGGATCACTAGACTTGACCTAGTGACCTGACCTGAGGAGACCCGAGGTCACATTGATCAGATTAGGGAAATTTAGATAGGCAAACAGTTGTGCCAAAAATGTCGGCGCGAAATGTCGTCGTTTTCTGCTATTTCCAAAAACCTAAGGACCTTCTACCCATAGGCGTCGGAAGTGGTGTTGCAGGGGTGGCAGCTGCCATACCAACTTTGGAACTGGTGTGGCGGTGCCACACCAACTTCCCAGTCGTTCATATATACTTGGTTTTCGAAATGCAAGCAAATATATGTCAACGAACGCGCTTTGTAGATTGCAAGGTAGCCTTGGATTCTGACAGAAATCAAACTATTTATGTCAGTTTATGTGTTTTTGTTTTGTCTAAAACGCGAAAAATGTCCTTATAACACATAGTTTGTTCCGTAGATATAGAAGTAAAACGCAAAAGCGGAAATGCGTTTTTGTGCATGGTAATACTGGAANAGCGCAAGCTTCCATAGAGCCTATGCTTAAGAAAACGGATTATTCTGCCAACATCGGGCCGTGCAACCATTATGTGCTACCACTATGGGGCCTTGCGCTTTTGACAGAGCGATCAGGGCCCTAGTAAGGTATTGCAGGAGATAGAAGAGGCATGAAAGCAGACGTGCACCAGTTATTACTATTTCATTTGTGTCCGGCAACTGATAAACATTGTTGTTTGTTGCAATAGTACAACAATACCTACTTCCATGCACCCTTTCCTTTGGCACTTAGTTTATTTTAATTTCTGATTCTCACCTGCGCGAGGTAAATTCGAAGTATAAGCACGTGAACATGGTACTTGAACATNTGCGGAGGTAAATTCGAAGTCAAAGCACGTGACATGGTACTATGACATCATAATGATTATGATATCATAATTTTCATGTATCTAACAATTTTTGTTCTCTATAAAATTGTAGATAAAGCATTGGTGACAAACTTATGGCTTCAGAATCACAACGGTGACACACAGCAAGGGTTTCCCAGCCCTGGTGTTACGGGCTACGGGCTGCAGGCCACGGGCTACGTGGAATGAAATACGGCCTAGGAACTACTGGCTACGGGACGGGCAACGGAGAAGGAAACGGGCTATTGGGAACCGGCTACGGGGAACGCACTTTCGAACTCGGTGACCTTCGCATTGCGGCAGCATGCGGGCCACACTTGTATAATCTATTTGTTAATTTTCTTTCATATAATTTCCATATAATTTATTTAAGACCTCGGTCGTTATAGGATTTTCCACCCTCGACCTTCGGTCTCGGGCGGAAAATCCAACAACGACATCGGTCCTAAATAAATTATTTATCGGCCCCATATGGTATTTTATATTAGTTGACAGCTTAAAGGGACACTGCCACCTTCCCAAAAGTTCTCAAATGTACGCCGCTTGTGGTGCTAAATATGATGTTAATTGCTGCCGAACACGATTATGACATTTTTCTCACAAACAGTGCTCATTCATAAAAAGGTTAAGTTTTTAATATTTGGATTGATGACGGGCCATATCAAGGAGTTTCGGGAAAATAAGAAAACCTTTACGCTGCCCAAATGTATGGCTAATGTATGGCCAAATACAAAAAAAGTTAACTATCATCAACATTTTGTAAAGAGTGACGACGTCATCGGCTCAGAATCCCCGTTCAAATGCACTGTAGAGTGGGGATGTTACAGATGTCAAAACCAAACTCAAATTTCTTAGTGATTCGACTTCGGTGGTGGTTTTAACTTATACCATGCTTAATTGCAATGTCAGACACTCAACATGGCTATCTAAACTCGAATATAATGTTAAGGTGGGACAGTCCCTTTAAAAGGAAATAGGTATCAGCAAGTTTTACTAAGAGAAGTTCGTTTTTATTCAGTTACTGCACTAGAAAGCAAAATTCAACAAGTTTTCAGAATTATGCGATACTTTTTGGTTTCGTAATAGTCCAACTTCCTTGCCGTTCTGGTTCCGCCCTTGCGGCGGCGGCGCGGTGGCGCGGTCGGGGCAGCAGCGATCCGAGCCAGTGTAATTACGATGGCTCACAGCCGCGGCGGCCAGCGCTCAATACGACACCCTCCGCCGACGGGCCGCTAATCCTTGACCCAGCCGGCCAATCAGGCGGCCCCACGGCCGCGTCTCAGCCAATCACAGGCCGCGCTCGCCGGTCAGACCACGCCCCGGTCAGCGGATTTGCTGAAAGGCAATAAGCGGCTGCGCCAATCAAAGGACAAAAGTCGTGCCCGGCGGCGACGGGCTTCGGTCGCTGGGTCCAGAGAGGGTGACCCCCACCGGGATAGCAGGGCCGAAAACTTCAGGATAGCTGGAGGCCAGGTGACAGCTGTGACCGGTCAGGTAAGTGGCCAGCCAAAAAAGTGGCATGGTTCTGCACCTTGAGGTGCATGCACGTGATTCTGTGATGATCTGCTATCCATCAACATTGCACTTTGTGTAGGTAGGCACCTATCTATGTGAGAATGAGGACCATACCAGAACTATTGGGATAGTTGAGTATTTTAAATATTGAGATAGTTGAAATGAAGTTTTGCTTTTGAACAACGTTGCACAAATATAGATCGTCAATATCATTGAAATACAACTGGTTGTTTTACTTATACTTCAATTACTTTATTTTATTTTCCTGTTTCAATGTTGATTTCAGCATTAGTTACATTACACACACCTACCTGCAAATCAACACATATGTGGAGGAACACATAGGGCATGACCCCCCTCACTCACTTTTTGGCATTTTGTTTCATTTTTCCCTCGATGAGAGACGTTTTTCAGACGTTTTTAATGGCAAAGGTTTCGCAAAGACGAGAAGAGCCCAAAGCTGCACATAAATACTACATAAGGGGGTTGGGTTTTCCTCAAAACGAGATCAAAGCTTAACTGCCCCCCCCACACACACACTTTCCGTGACGTTGCTACGTCCCTGAATCAACACAAGTTTAAAAAACCGAATCAGAGCTCGTTAAATGTTCTAACTCGCATCACGTGAGAGCTATGCAAGATTTCCTCCATGGTGCCAGCGGAGGTGTAATAATTAGGTGTTCGTTAGCACTGCATATTAATGACGTAATGACATGTCATTATGCTATCTTGCTCATTTGATACCTTGCACAACAACCAATCAAGCACTCAAGCAATGTATCATAAAATGGGAAGTGAACGAGCACAGTAGTGTGTCTTATTGTCATTCCTCCTAGACCATGAACATTTACGTTTCTAATCATCAGCCGGCTAAATACTATATGATTGCATATCTTATTACTTCATGAAAATGGCTGAATAGCTGTGTAATCCTAATAGCTGTATAATCTTGAACTCCTAGACCTTTTTGGCAATTCTAACTTACAATTAATGTTTGCCCTTTAAATAAAATAGCAACTCACTGACCACAATAATTTCACGGCGTAAGCCCTGGGTGCTTGCTGGTCTTGTGCGCCAGGAGCAAAATTTTGACATATCGCGTGTGCTTAAATAACATGACAAGACAACGGGCATATTTAGCAAATATTTCTGTTGCCGAAGTTCATAAAGTGGAAAAGTCAACCTAACTGACGTATAATCTAAAACTATAAGGCTTGCGCAAGGAAATACAACATGTAACAGCCAACATATGCAATAGTTTATGTGAAAGCGAGGAAGACAATTTTCTGGCTATGAAGTTTGTCAATCCAGTGAAGTTATATTGTTTTTGATTGAAAACACTACATACCTTTGACATGAATTCCGAGGGGTGCGAGGTTCTCCGTTAACTAAGGGGAAAATCTACGTATAAGCGGCCTGACCGTAGCCAAAGTTTTCAGAAGCTTAATTATTTATACAAAAGCAGAAGTCACGGTGCTAGTTCTTGCAATTATGCAGTCGATGTGACTGCAAATTTACCTACAAAATCGTTCATTCATAAATTAGAAGTACTGTATCTAATTTGTTAACATCTGCGTTGCTGAGTTTAGAAGCAGTGCGCGTCGACACAGCTCTGTCTTCCCTATTGTGGTAGTGATTACAGCCATGACCAACAGGCCGTGCGCTCGGCCGGCCCCGGCTGACCCGACCGGTCACGTGACCGCCTGCGGCCAGCGAGGAACAACGGTGGCCGGAGCTGATGTCCCTCGCCGCATACCATATAAGGCAAAACTTGTGCTCTGTCAATCAAAACCGCACGCTCGGTTCCCGACCCATTAAGTGTTCATGGCACATATATTACATTAATAACGTGAAAATGCAAAGCAAATGAATGCGAGATATGTAGCGGGAGACGGAAAAGTGCAAGAAGGAAAATGTGAATAAGGAGTGGGTGTCGTCACCGATCTGCATTTTCCTCTGGTTCTGGGGCCTCAGGGCCTGCGACATTTTTGTAACTTATAATGCCAGATTCGTGGTTCAAAAGAGCAATGAAGATGAATCCCTATTGACGGAGTTTATTGCAGACTAAAAGCATAGAATAAAGGACGTAGACATATACGAGAAGTTAATAGAGACGCAGACACGCGCACAGGAGCCGAGGCTCACAATCCACAATATCGGCGGCGTTCCTGCGCATTAGGCTACTGCACCCAGTCAGGCCTATCCGATCCACAAACATCGACGTACACAGTACGCACGATTTCTAGTCCACGAATTAAAACGAAACAACTAAAATAAATTCATGGACATGGCCATGTCCATGAATCCCCTGGGGTCCATGAAATGCAGGAACCAACCCGAAATTGTCCACGAAATTAACACATTACGAACGCACCCGCGACGCACGGCTGAGTCACCCACGGTCGAGAACTGCTCCCGACGGCTGTCAAAGTCGGACACAACACTGACCACCACAAACACCAAGTTAGGTAAACAATGCTATGCGATAGGAAATAATTACGGAGCCGAGATTGGATGATACAGTTTGATATCATAACGATGGTGGTAATGGCGTCCCGCGCTCGGGCGGTAGTGCGCACCACCCGAGCTGTGGTGGCTGGCCGCGCTGCGGGCACTGTGGTGGCTGGCCACACTGCGAGCACGCGCAGCTGTCACCACAGCAAATCTATTTGGTTGTATGTACACACATTGTGCCGTCGTGGGCCCAGTCTCCGCTGGCCAGCGGAAACTGCGAGGCAACATAAAAATCAAACGCTAGGAAAGAGCGCTAGCTTTTCGTCAGCGACAGTCATGGGCGATATATTTAGACAGACATAATCCTAAGAACATATGCCAAAATATTGAAGGGCATGCGAAGAAATGTGAAGAATCCGAACACAAAATGTGTAGAGTCTAAAAAAACTGAGAGGAAGATTTGTGTTATGCAAACAGGCCAACGGAAGCAATAGGATAGGTATGCTGTTTTAAGCCAATGGTGAATAATTTCAAATCAAATTAGCTGATAAATCGATAAAAATATGTGAAATATTTTTTTCAACACAAAAAGCGCGACGAAGGAACGCATATCTGCAGTATTTCAACATACATAACGTTAACAAAACATAGTTTTGCAACTTTGTAATGGCAGTATGCCAAGCCAGAGCAGACCTCAGCTGTAGGTATACACGACCTGATTGACACAGAGAACAGTGCTGGGTCTGCCTCCCGAGGCCTGCAACGCGAGCTCACTTGTTATCATCTCACCCGGCCAGAAGCAGCTGCTGTCTTCGTTCACATGACTTTCCTGTCAGGAGCGGATAGGCGTCAGTCTCCAACCCAAGGTCATCGCGCATGCGCTTCTAGTCCCATCTTGCCAAATTTGGTATGACGTTTTTTAGGAGAACAATCTGGAAAGATGCACATTTGATAGTGCATATGTCCGATATTTTGCGAGACAAATAAACAATGTGAGAAAAGGCAAGGGCCTTTTCATGCTCGCTCGCATTCGTCACCGCTAGAAGTCGGTGGCGAACCATATAATTTTGTTAGGTATTGTGTCCTTACAGATCATTTCTAACTCAATGCAAGTTGAAACGAAGGTTAATATGTTTCATGCTCTAACACTTGCAGCTCATTTGGGCTCAGACTATTTATAGACGTTTTAAGTTAAAGGGATCATAAGACCTTTTTCCACTTTATTGGAGGTGGCAATGCAGTTTGGTACACGAGGCTAAGTGTATTGCAGATTTTAGTCATACAAGCTTGAAAATGTCTCTAAGTATGTAACGTTGATATTGAATATATATGTTACGGGCAATAGAAAACTCGGCAGTATGAATACAACCCACGTTTATTGCTCACGGCCCATATACAAACTGCGGGCAGTTGAATACTGGAACCGGCAGTATGATACAAGTTCAAGTTCAAGTTTTGAAACATTTTGATTTTTTCTGAATGTGTATTCAAGTTTTGAATACACATTCAGGGAGCGTCCACGCAGTGGCTATTATGCACCCAGTCAATACGTACAGGAAGGCACAGTAATAATTAGCACAGATGATCACTAAATGATTAGCACAGATCTTTTTTTATAACGCAGTCAGAGAGGTCTATGTTTTATAATGGACAAGAAGGCATGGCGCGAGGGGGCGTGCGTGGCCGTTTGGGGCAGCATGCTCCAGGCGGCGGCCGCGTGGTAGGGAATTGCCGCTGGTGGAAGTGAGCCGGACGCGCGGGAGGTGCAGT
>VOPJ01006358.1:0-21852 GCA_014673585.1 Semibalanus balanoides
CGACCCGAAAAAATTGTCGTAGCCTTTGCGTGTTAAAATAAAAGAAGAAGTCATTATAAACATCCCAAATTGAAAATACGTCACGTGATGTCGCACACCTGACTAATCCAACATCTGGCAATATGGGTGGTTTCCTCGGTGGTTCCTTTCTGAGCTGCGTTGTGGCAGGCCGCAGCAGCGTGTATTGCCGGAGCGGGCACGGAGACGAGACTCCCCTCCACCCGGAGACAGACACGACAGGTCAGCACACCTTACTGAGCCCGCGTGCGCCATTGGTCGGTACAACCGACACCCCTGACCTCCCATTGGCCGAGGGGACACGCGCCACCGGCTACACACAAACTGCGCGCGAAGGCGCGTCTGCGGGGTTGGTACTAGAACTAATATAAATAACTGAAAATTTACGAACACGGAAAATTTTACAAAGTAACGCGAACCAAGGGCGAGGACAGCGGCCCTTGTGTAAATTATATACGACACCGATATTATCCGAAAAAAGCGTAAACACTTCATCGCCGCTCGTAAGCAGAGCCGTTAACGCCGCTGCGTATTCGGCCACATAAATCGGCAACTCAAATGGTAAGGCCAGCGATACCGGGGCGCGGCCGGGCCTGACATCGCTATCTGATGTGGCGTCGCGTCTACAAATACCTGTCGATGGTGCATCTCATGATGCATGGCGCGCACATGCTTCATGAGACAGCGAATGACGTCATCATCGACAAATGAACGAGTGTCGCGCACGCCTCACGTCGCCGTCAGCGCACAGCGCTGACCCACAGTTCCAGCGGCCGCAACAACTTCAGACGGCGAACAAAATTAAGAAATGCCCGGCGCAGTCGTGGCGCTTTAGCAGGCGGCCAGGAGGGCGAACAGGAGGAAACGGCAGCAGCGGATGAGGCCAGCAAAAACATGATCTTGGACGCGCGTGCTGTGCCCACCTCACATTCAGCTCGACGCCGAGAAAACATATTTTTGATGCGGCGTAGTACAGATTTGTAACAAAATTTAACACAAAAATCCAGCGCTGGACAAAAAATCACCAACACCGTGATCAATCAGCTGGGACAGCGCGCCAAAAACAAAATATGCCATGTACACCATCCCTTTTACACCCGGAAAGCGCCTCGACATTTTTACGCGTAGCCACAAAGTGAAGTGCTGCATTTCGGCGCGTTGGTGGCAATCGAGAGCCTCCATGTGGCAAGCGAGCGAAGCAATATGTATTTTTATGCATCGCGCCAACACCAAAGTTCTCACGCGTGCTGCTCTGGCCAGCGGAATATGGAAACAAATGGCGAGATCTATTCTTAATAGCAGAATTAAATACCATCGGCGGGCAGCCTGGCAATTCTGCAGTGGGCCCGCCTCTATGTTCGTTGGCAGTCACACCGGCCGGTGTATGGGCAAAAACGGTCGTAGCGGAGACATGTCAATAAATGAGGGCGTGCACGACTCCGTCTTTGCAACCGGGGAAGGAGTCGCGTAACATCGTTAACGGCGGCCCGGACAGCCAGCACTTGCCGGCCGCCACAGCAGTCGGCCACCGCGGCCGTCATCAGCGCCGAGCGCTCAGTGTGCTGCCACACCCGAGGCACCGTCACGGGCACGCGCACTTTAAGACCCCGAGACAAAACACTATGCACCCGTGGGTGCCCGGTGAAAAGTGACGCATCCACTCAGCCCGCGACCGGTGGCCGCACTCGCGCGTCTGCTCGGCCCCCAACGGAATGGATATGGTAATGTCACGTGACATGACGTCACGGGGGCGCGAAGTTTTCCCTTCACCATTGACTTTACACGTAAACTGACCTAACTTCTGACCTCAAAATTTCGATCATCGGATTGAAAATATAATGCGTTTATGGCTCATACTCAGATGTATAGTTCGTCTTCTCCTCTTTATGAGAATGCCCACTTTTAAGCCTCAATGGTGTCTGAAACACGCTTAACTATTGTCCGAATGTATGCATGCTGACCCTTGCCCCCACCTTGCCCTGGTGGGGGTCATGTTGACCGTTCTTAGTTTTCTTCGAGATTAGCGATAAAAGTGAAGCGCAAATCGCCTCCAAATTAAGCAGAGTTACTTCCGGCATCAATTAGTCACATTTTTGTGCATGTTTGAACGTCAGGTCAGGTCACCAGGTCACGTTAAGTGACCTAACACTGAGCATGTGTGTGGTCATACCATAGCCACAGTGATTATGCACGGGGCTGCATTTCGAGATGCAGCAGACCGAAGGAATTGCATCCCTGGAGCCATAAGTCCTGACAGCCTAAAAGGTCGGGTCGGGTCATGCGGGTCTGGTAGGTCGGTTAGGTCAGGCAAGTCGGTGGTCGGGCGGGTCGGGCGGGATCAGGTAAGTCGGGCAAGTCGGGCGGGTGGGCGGTCGGGCGGGTCGGCGGTGGGCGGTCCGGGGGCGGTTCGGGCGGTTCGGGCGGTTCGGGCGGTTCGGGCGGTTCGGGCGGTTCGGGCGGTTTGGGCGGGTCGGTGGGTCGGGCGTAATCGGGCGGATCGTGTAAGTCGAGCGGGTCGGGCGCATCGGGCGGTTCCGGCGAGACGGGCGGCTCCGGCGGGTCGGATGGGTCGGGCGGGTCTGGTGGGTCGGGCAGGTTGCCGGGTCGGGCAGGTTGGCCGGGTCGGCGGGTCAAGAGGGTAGGCGGGTCGGGCGGGTCAGACGGCTGGAGATAGGTTGGTCGGTGGGATTGGCGGGTCGACGAGGGTCGGAAGGCGGGCAGGTCGGGCGGGTCGGATGGGTCGGGCGGGTCTGGTGGATTGGCGGTCTTGTGGTCTGTCGGGTCTGGTGGGCGGGCAGGTTGGCCGGGTCGGGCGGGTCGGGGGCTCGGCGGGTCGGACGGCCTGGCGGGTCGGGTCGTCGGTTTTTTTTTGGCGACATTTCTTCGCGAGGGTGCACGATCGGGTCGGTCGGGTGGTCGGGTCGGTCGGTCGGTCGGGTCGGTCGGGGTCGGTCGGTCGAGTCGGGTCGCGTCCGGGGCGGACGGTCGGTCGGGTCGGTCGGGTCGGTCGGGTCGGTGGGTCGGTCGGGTCGTCGGGGTCGGTCGGGTCGTCGGGTGGTCGGGTCGGTGGGTCGGTCGGTCCGTCGGGTCGGTCGGGTCGGTCGGGTCGGTCGGGTCGTCGGGTCGTCGGGTCGGTCCGGGGTCGGTCGCAGTTGGTCGGCGTCGGTCGGGTCGGTCGGGTCGTCCGGGTCGGGGGTCGGGTCGGTCGTCGGTCGGTCGCGACCTGTGAAGGGGTTGCACACCAGTGGTGGGTCGGTCGGGTCGGATCGGGTCGGTCGGTCGGCGGGTGGTCGGTCGGTCGGGTCGCGTCGGTCGGTCGGGTCGGTCGGTGTCGGTCGGTCGGTCGGAGTCGGTCGGGTCGGTCGGGTGTCGGTCGGGTCGGCGTTGTCGTCGGGTCGGTCGGTCGGTCGGGTCGGTCGGGTCGGTCGGGTCGGTCGGTCGGTCGGTCGGTCGGTCGGTCGGGTCGGTCGGGCGGTCCGGGTCGGTCGGGTCGGTCGGTCGTCGGTCCGTGTTGTGTCTGTGTCGGTCGGTCGGTGGTCTGGTCGGTCGGCTGTAGGTCGGGTCTGGTTCTGTGGTCCGGTCGGTCGGTCGGGTCGGTCGGGTCGGTCGGGCGGTTCGGGTCGGTCGGGTCGGTCGGGTCGGTCGGGTCGGTCGGGTCGGTCGGGTCGGTCGGGTCGGTCGGTTATTTTGGTTATTTCTGGCACTGGTTCAATACATATTTTGGGGTTTCATGTTATTTATGTTGGAATTGAAGCAAAGGACTGGGACTGATGAGGTAGCTGTTTAACCCTATTAGTGGCAGGGGGGAAATATTGCCCACCCCTCATGTTTTTCTTAGTTATCTCCGAAACGGCTGCCAGTAAGCTTATGAAACTGTTCGACTTTTTCTCAAATTGATTTTTCACATCTGGGTCAATTTTGGAGTTTCTGACTTGAACAGAGGCGGTTTCCAGGCCCAGTTTTGGGAGGATTTTTCGGCGCAATTGGCGATAAACGGAACATGCCATCTTCACGGATCTTCCCTAACTGCTCAAGTATGAGAAGTTGCATAGCTTTACGGTGATTCAAATAAGTTCAAATTAGTTGATGTTCATGATATATTATATTGTCCTAATCACAATCAAAAGATGAAGATGGTTCATGGTCTGATTTCATGAAACTGTTCCTTTGGTCCATGATAGACCATCATACCTAGTTCATATTTTACTAGAATGAGTGCATCTTTACAATAAAAGAAAACCCTTCACATTGGTTACATGACATAGTGTTATTTTTAGTCCAGGATTATGACAGTAGCCATCACATTATCTAATGGCCAAGCCGCAGAGAGATGTCTCCGTGGCCCAGCTTTCCTTGCCTGATGGTGCCACCTATAGCGATAAGCGTGTGAACCTAAGTTAACAAAATATTAAATAGGTGGCGTTGATTTTCTATTGGCATATAGCGTTTATTCCCTATTTCCCTATTGCTAGGGACTGGGAGCGTTGCCTAACCAGTATGAAGAAGTTGCATAGGTTTACGGTGATTTAAATCAGTTCAAATTAGTTGATATTCATGATATATTGTATTTTTACGGCAGAGGCGGTTTCAGGTACTTGAAAAGGGGGATTCCCAAAAAGTATGAAACGCTTAGCTGACAGTCAATAAAGCAATATAAATTGCGTTTATAGCTATGAAGATGCTGAAGATAGTTTCTCCGTCTAATTTTGGCATAATTGATTACGTCTTAAGTCTCAAGGGCGTGTCCAGGCACAGAAAAAAGGGGGTAAACTTGCATAGTGATAACAATATACAAGCGATTACGGAGCAAAAAAAAAAGATAGTTGAGAATGATGACTGGACATATGAGTCCAGGAGAGGAAATAAATACATTTTATTCAGAGGCGCGCTCAGGCATCGAAAAAGGGGGTTATATATTGCAAGGAAATTTGATGCATGGGCCTACAAGGAATAAAATTACTGGCAGTTTCCGATGAAAGCACCAAGGGGGTCCTTTTTAAACATTTGAAGAGAAGGGGCGAGCACGGTAGCGTAAAACCAGGGGCAACTTATGCGAATTGAAAATTGCAAGCAAACTATAATTGTTGACTGTTAGATTAATATTAGCGGAGTTTATTCTATAAAAGGTTTTACTCCCAATGGGATCCTGGATACGCCTATGACGATTTGCAGCATAAAAAGTGGAACTATCTATGACATAAACTGATTTATATTCCGTGTAGAAGCATGACTTTTGCCCCGGGGGATCATTTTTGCGTATATTTGCCTCCTTTTTTTCGTTAACCTGGACGCCTATGGTACCAAAAATCTTATAATAATTTGTTATGTACAAATAACGAACATTGCATTGCATTCAGAAACAGCACTCAAAAAAACGTTTGATTTACGCTTTTTACTTGCCCCCCAATTTTAGTGACCTGCAACGCTTATATTTGGAATTTTTTCAACATCGTCATCAGATATCAATTTCTACTCAATGCATCGATCCACTGTTTGATTGAATTATAATCGGTTGATAACAGGCAGCTGTGTTGGATCAAAAATACCTCTAATTTTTGTACTTTTGGCCCCGTTGCCCCTACTTTAATTTATGATTCGTTTTTTTTTAGAAATGTATATATGTAAGGTGATCGACACGTTGATTTTTGAAAATCGGACGGGTAGATCTCGAGATCTCCGGGGGGGGCGAATATGCCCCCCTGCCACTAATAGGGGTAGCCGGTAGCCTGCCACTAATAGGGTTAAGCATAGCAAACCTCTAAAATGATCCTAGCCTAGCTGGCTGGGTTAATTTTTATGTGCGACTTTCGGTCGGGGCCACTCAAAGCAATTGTACCACCCCTGAGTGTCTGTGGTATTGTTTAACGGTGAATTGAGGAATATATTCTGTATCTTTATAAGACATTTTCACGGACAAAACTTACCCCATGGTCGCAACAACTTTCCCCGTTATCCTCACCTGCAGAGTTAGGAGAAATTATGTAGAGGCGAGACGGCAGGCTGCTTCAGCCTCTGAGCAGATTGCCTATCTTCCTTCAGTATTTAGCACAGTATTAATTAAAGGAGTGTTCTGACCTCGATTAACGCGGGATTCCAGGGAATCGGTAAAAAAATGTCTTCTACCGTTTCCCGATTCAAAGAGCTAAAAAACAATAAAAATATTTAAGTGCATTGTCGAACTACGGAAGAGTAGAATGCCCACGGGACGTTCCAGGGCTTCCCGCAGGGAATGTGCACGGTCAGAACGCGGCCATAACGGGCTCCTGTTATCAGAACGAGGGCCGAGCAGACGGGAGGTGACAGGTGGAGGAAGCACAAGTTCCGTGATTTTGTGCCTCCTGTCAACGGTGCATCGCAATAGAAGTTGTGTTGTGCAGTTTGTATGTGTTCTGTGTGTGTTTGTTTGTTTGTTTGTTTGTTTGTTTGTTTGTTTGTTTGTTTGTTTGTTTGTGTGTGGGTTGTGGGGTTGGTTTTTGGGGTGGTTTTGGTTTTTGGTTTGTGTTTGGGGTTTTGTTTTTTTTGTTTGTGTTGTGTGTGTGTGCTGTTGTCTTGTCTGTGTCTGTGTCTGCGTCTGCGTCTGCGTTGCGTCTGGTCTGCGTCTGTGTCTGTCTGTGTCTGTGTCTGTGTCGTGTCTGTGTCTGTGTCTGTGTCTGTGTCTGTGTCTGTGTCTGTGTCTGTGTCTGTGTCTGTGTCTGTGTCTGTGTCTGTTTTTTTTTCAATATTTATAATTTCGGAAACATTAATTTAATTATATATCTCAGTTCTCATCGATTTATTTTTTAACTAGAAACACTAGGTTTGTTATTAGCGGAGTAGTGCTTGACCCAGTTTATCCAAGTCAGCTAAAAAGGTGGATCCTAAAGTAACTTTGCCCTGTACCTCGACCTGGTATTTTATCTCCCATTGGTCTGAGCTGCAGTCTCCTCCGACGAAAACTCAAACATCGTGTTCAAATGGGTTAAGAAGCCATCTCATCCACTCAGACTTGTAAATGACTCAGAGTTGAGTCATGAATTGACTCATGAGTCAGAAATTTTTGGATGAGTCATGAGTTGAGTCTGCTCAGTTTTTTTTTTTAAAGCGGGACTTGAGTCAAGAGTTGAGTCGATTCATTCTATTTGAAACAGAACTCGAGTCAAGAGTTGAGTCAGTTCTTCGGTTGCGAGTCGGAATTGAGTCGACTCAAACAATTGTGAGTCAAATCCAACAGGGACATAGCTAAGGAGGCAATGGGGCCACGCCCGTTCACCTGAGCAAACCAATTTACACTAGATGGAATGCGATTTTTCTGACATTCGACCCTACCTTGATATTCAAGTAAAGTCATAACGTACTGCATAGTATCAAGCCGGTACCCCCTCCCTCCACGGTCAACATCAAGTAATAATGCAACTTGTATGATGAGTTGAATTGAGTCGTCTCAAATGTATTTTTGAGTCGAGTCGAATCAATTTGTTAAAACTGCACTTGAGTCATGAGTTGAGTTGACTCAAGTTTTAAAAGCGGGACTTGAGTCAAGAGTCGAGTCGACTTAACCCGCGCCACACTGGGGGGATGTTTGAACACCCCCCTCATGTTTTTTCAAGATAACGAAAAAACGGCTGCGCGTAGCGCCGCATAATTTGGCATAACTATTTCACTGATCCACCACCTCCACCCCACCCCCCCACATTTCCGGACATTTGCGAAAATTCAGTCCGTGTCAGGTCAGGTCAGGTCACCAGGTCAGGTAGGTGGACCTACCTACAAAGTGGCGGTCGTGCCATAACTACAGTTTTTGAAGGGATCGATGTTAAACTTTCAGGATTACATTTAAGTCATGTAAGTATCTACAAAATGTAATTTTGGGATTTTTTGTATCGGTGACCTTGGTCGGGTCAATTTTGCGGATCTCCCATTATAAGTCAAAGGAGAAAATAATCAAATCTTTCTTATCGACGATATCAGTCATTTCCTTCTGATGGTGTTACTCATATGATATTCATGTAATGATCCGTGCAGGTTTTGCTCAGGGAACATAACGGGGTCTCTCAGGTCCCGAGGTCACCACACAATTTTCGGCAAAACTCTGGCCATAATGAAGATAGAGAACTGCAACTTTCACAGTTGTGTTTGCTCGTCAAGACACATCTTCTGATTGCAACATGACCTCTTTCGGTTCAACATGACCTTGACCTTGGTCTTTTTCAACGTGACCTAACAGATCAAAGTTTGACATATTTAATCAGCGCCTTGACGAGACAAGAACACGATGGCGAAACAGGTATGGCGTTAATTCTTGGTAGGTAAGAAGTTATTTACGAAAATATTTGTTGTCATAATCAGCTTTTTTTTGAACTTTAATGACCTCTAGAGCCTAAACTATTGCCCGAGGTCAATTTGAGGACGAAATAACGATTGCAAATTCTTGGCTGCGATTCTTTTGACGTTGTTCTAGATAGCATAGTTCCGAGATATTTTAAGGGGTTTCTGGAGGATGTCCTAAAACTTGAAAATTTGACCTTTCGATGACCTCTAGTGAACTGAGTTTTGACGTGAGCGAAAAAAAGTTGAAATATGTTTTGCATGATTTTGATAACGTTCGAACAGTGTCTTTTGTTTTGGTCTACGTGCCATGGGAGCCGAGTTAGAGGGGGGGTGTTCAACACCCCCCAGTCGGGCGCGGGTTAATCTGTTTGAAACAGAACTTGAGTCAAGAGTCGAGTCAGTCATCTGGCTGTTGAGTCAGACTTGAGTTGACTTTAAACAAATGTGAGTCATTACAAGTCTGCATCCAGTTCGGTCCTTTGCTATAATTCCACTGTGGTGTCGCCGCCAGTCACTGCTTGTCGGTCCTCGGACTCCGCTCTGTTCCAGCTTAGATAGAGACGTTCTCACAGCCGTGATATTCAAGTAAAGTCATAACGTACTGCATAGCATCAAGCCGGCACCCGCTCGGTGTCACTGCAGCCACGCCCTGACCGAACGCTCCAGCACAACTGACTCGACACCGGCTCCCCCGGCGCCAGGTCACGGCCGGCAAAGGTCACCTTGATCGGCCGAGGGTCAACTGTCATACATACAAGTACGGGCCCAGTTCTACGTACAAGTAGAACACTACATCCACCTTCAAAAAGCATGCAACACGAACAAATGTATTTGATGTGTGTCGAAAGTGACCAAAAAATAAACCGTACAAATATAATGCAAGCAGAGTGTTAAATGCGGTCAGAACCAGTACCATGTCAGATACAGTTATCCGTTACAAGGTACAATATTGGATACAGGTCTCCGTAATCGGGTACCATGTCAGATACAGGTATCCATTAGTGGGTACCTTGTCAGATACAGTTCTTCGTTAGCGGGTACCATGTCAGATACAGGTCTCCGTTAGCGGGTACCGTCGTCCTCGTACGCAGCTATCTGACACATGAAATATATGTCCGTGTAATCATAATCACAACCATATCCGGTCCAATCACCCTGGTTTCTGTAGTTGATCGCACCGCACGCCCTCCCACTGAGGTCTGGGTCGCCACCGTACCACTGGGTGAAGTCATACGGCGATCCGTCGGTCCAGGTAAAGAAGCCAAAGTCGCTGGACCTACGAGCGCCGATCCAGGCCATGGTGTAATTCAGCAGATCCGCAGCAATGAAGGTGTTGAGGTGCAGATCGTGGATCGATACCATGGTCGCGAAGGGAAACACTTCGTTGCAGGCGATGGTGACATCTTTCCAATGCTTCATGTCGTTGGATTTCCAGTAGCACATGTCTCTGAATTGTTTCCAGTCGGAAGACGGACAGACAGCGGAGGCGGCGGTGATGACGGCGGCCAGCAGCGTGAGACGCATAGTCAACGGCATGGTGACTCTGGAGAGGTCAGGAGGGGTCATCAAAAGAGCAGAGTTGGTTGATCTGGAGAACGGCTGTGTAGCTTTGAAAAGCAAGATTTTATGATATTCGAAGATTTCCACCAGGGCCTCGCTCAGAAAAGTATTGGCCGGCATGCCTGGATGTCTGTGTGTTTTTTCCAGAAGTTTTGTCACGCTCTACCGGTCAAACGATTAGCATCAGTGGTCCTAAGCTTTCAGAGCACATAGTTTCAGAGCCCCTAACTTAACTAATGGCGGTAAGCTTTCCTACTTCTTATTTCGTATACACCCTTTTCGACCCATTTTTGCAATGGGCTAAACAAGTATTATCAACTTTTTCTTAACCCGCGCACTGCAGGGGGTTCGCGCCGAACACGAACTGCAGGGGGGGGTTGATTTCCGCCCCCCCGTGAGATCTCCAAACATACGCAACCGTACGGCAAGCAGAAAACGCATTAGATACTCTAGGCAAGTTTCTATCGAAAGATTTAGTCTTTTCTTGGATCAGTCAACAATTGAGTCACCCAGTGTCACCAAAGGTCAGATTTTCCTTTTACTCTTTTAGGACTCTTTTCCAGAAACCCCCAATTATCTCGGAAACTATGATAGCTAGGAGCAAACGATTACTTAGGTAATCGATAACTATTGAAATTTCCAATCGCATGTATGTCCTCAAAATTGATCTAAGATCAATAGTTTAGGCTCCAGAGGTCATGAAAGGTCAAAAATACTGCTTTTAGCAAAACATTTTTTCGTAAATAGCATGTCACCTGAGAAAGATAAGGAAAACATTTTGACGCCATCGTGTTTGTCTCATTGATGCGCTTTGAAACATAATATACGTGACCTGAGCTTAACTTCAAAATTTACCTCAGTCAGGTCAAATGGCGACCCAGGTAGGTCATGTTGCATATGTGCAACCGGCCAACGAGACGAAACACATTTGTCAACCTAAGCGTCTCTATCTCTTTATCAATATTTATTAGCAAATCATTGCTGATGACCTCAAAAATTGATAGCATGATTCTGAAAGAATTACCTGATCCAATGCATGTTTTACTGAAAGCAAAGCAGCATGTTTTATTTTCCCATTGCACTATAATGGACCGTTCAGGAAATTACCTTACCTTTTGGTCACCGAATACGAAAAACCAGATCAACGATTGTAGGACTGTTATCTTATGAATCCTGCAGTTTCAAATCTTTCGGAAAAAAAGACGTGGCTTGGCACAACGCAAACATTTTTTGAAGTGAGCACTTACATGGACTGTTGCTGACCTACCTGAATTGACCTCATGTCAAAACTTCCAAAGCTTTGCCTAATTGATGCCCAAACAGGTTTGTACAAAATTTGGCGGCCTGCGCGCCGCCGTTTTTCCGCTACTCCGAAAAACCTGAGGGGGGGCCTGAAATTCAACCCCCCTGCAGTGCGCGGGTTAAATTTTATATTTTTCCACATGTTTTTTACATTTTTTCTTTAATTTGCTTATTGGCAATTATCCCTCAAATAGATACAATTTGGTCAAAATTGCAAAAAATGGAAATATTTTATGTTGTTAAAGAATGTCGAAATATATTTTTAGAAAGCTGCATTTTCAAATACCTTAGTCTGTTTTTGCCTGTTCATTAATCTCTCTGTTGATTTTCGTTCTCGAAAAATACTTAGCAATTGGTCATTATTGCAACAGCAAAACGGGGAAAATCGCGAAAAAATTGCACAACATGCGTGATTTTAGCATGTGGCATTGTAGTTGGCGCTAAAAAATAAAATATTCTGATGTGTTTTCAACTGATCTTAAATTTTGTTGTTGAAATTATTCTGGAAAAAACGCCTAAACATCGATCAAATTTATATTTGTTTTAAAGAATATTACAGTATTGACAATACATTGACAATGTGCCCATTCACAATGTAGGGGAGAGTGCCCACCAGCATACATGGTGCCTACAGTGAACAGGTGCCCATCCTGCCTATATTAGTAATGTAATACTTGCATTGATGTCGGTGGTAGTAGCTGATACTAAGCGAGGATGTTTAACCCGCGCCCCGCTGGGGTATCCAGCCGAACGCACACCGCTGGGGGGGACAGATTCTGCCCCTTGTTTTCTTCCAAACCAATAACCGCAGCGAGACGCGCAAGACGGAAATCAAAAGCTGTCAATGATAAGCATCCAAAGCAAACGCGAAATTTTCGAAATAGGGTCAATTGTCAGATAAGATAAGATATCAGGTAAAAGGTCAAAATTAAGATATTTTAGTTTTTGGGACATATTTTATATCCAAAACCTAGGATTGAGACCATTTGTGAACAAAATGCTCCTAAAGGTAAATGAATCTTCCACATTAGTCAAAAGTGAAATTGTAAGCAAAGGTCAAGGTCATAGGGTCACAAAAGGTCACTGTTGGCAAGAGGTCTACAAAAGTCATGCGACACATAGTTTGAGGTTGTTTTACACGTGTAATTCGATGGTAGGAGCCATTTTAAACGTGACCCGATAAAAGTTCAAAGTCAAGTCATATAAGTTAGAATTCTGAAATTGAATAATCAATATAAAACATACATTTTTTAGCCCAGTTTTGTCTAATAAATACAGCTGTGAAACTTATTTGTCTACATCTGGTCACTAAATGTGAAAAAACGTAATGAGTTACTTACACTTGGGGAGTCATAAGTCAGTCAAAAGTACAGATATTGCTTGGAAATTAGGTTTACGTATCGTCCATACTTAATC
Source organism: Semibalanus balanoides (assembly GCA_014673585.1). NCBI lineage: Eukaryota > Metazoa > Arthropoda > Thecostraca > Balanomorpha > Balanidae > Semibalanus > Semibalanus balanoides. The sequence goes on from VOPJ01006358.1 coordinate 12,604, forward strand.
CCCTCACATATATTCATTTTCAATACAAAAAATAATAATTTCCCTTAAAAAACAAGAATTTTTATTTTTAGGGCTAAAAAACTTATAATTATGAAAATCCGAAATTGTCATTTTGAAAACCATTATTCCAAAATAAACGTCCCGCTGGGTTGGCCGGCACAGCAGTTAAAGGGAATACACCGCCTTGGAAAAAGTATGTGGAATGATAGAGATGAGTGCCACTCATCTGAGCACTCATCTCCATCATTACACATACTTTTCCCATGACGGTATTTTCCACTTTACTGCTGTGCTAGTCAGCATAGCGGGACGATTATTATAGAACCAATAGCACAAACCCTTGCCTCCTAACATATAAGTTTACATAAATGGTTTGTCTGTGGGGCCATATGACCTCAAACCAGATCACATAATTTGAAGAAAGAGTTTTTTATATGGAAGTTGCTGAGCCATTGATCATCTTCCCATCATTCAATCACTTCAGTTTCACACCAAATACTGAAGCTTCATTCAAATATACAAAGCCCCTCACGATGTCTTGATTGAGATGAGGCTATCGCCATTGCTTCCAAAGCATATATGTTTTTTTATATATATATATATATATATATATATATACATATATATATACATATATATATATATATATATATATAAATGTCCGCTTGATCCATATCTTATCAGTCGTTGAATTCAGTTAATATAATCAAACAAAACTTGAAGCGACAGCACATAATTACACAACCAAACAACGGTATTCAACAACGGCGACTGCACTCACAGCGCTAAACTGGCGTTTTTTGACGTTGAAGGAAAACGCCGCAACAGCGCCATATATGTAGGCAAATACGAGATTAAACAGTGGATCGGGATTGGGGGATCTGATCCCAAATCCTCTTTTTCTACCCTAGACCATGGAAACACCCGGAATTAGTCATCCCTTCTGTATCCAATCCTTCAAGCAAATATCATGGAAACTAGGCTATAGTTTGCAGCAACCATTTAATTTGTCCAACTCGATTTTTTTAAATATGTTGTATGCCCACCAGTGAAAAGGGGTGGGTGCCCACCAGTGAACACTTGTTCACTGGTGGATCTTCCTTCCGGAAAACCTCAACTTTTCAACAGTGAATGCAGCAGATATATTGGTTAGGCTGATTAACTCAACACAGGGCTCAACGACTAGGACCAAGGAAATTATCACGTTCCATGAGGACCCTCTCTCTTTACAGCATTCAATACTTAGTGCCTTGTGCTGTGCCAGAACGTTCCAAAGACAATATTTTCCAGAATTAAGTTCATTTTAGGTGATCCGATCAACGTTACTCTAATGTTACTGGACGTCTCATATTATTGGACGTGTGTGAAGGCATTTTGGTAGATAACGTTCCCTGAACTTAAAATATATTTGTTAGCATTGTTGTTCCGTTACTGTCGAGTGTCAGAGAGGTTGTCAAGTGTCGAGTGTCAATGGATTGTCAACAAGCATCAAGTGAGCACTAGAAGTAAACTCAACCGCCCACCTACTTATGGTGAAAGTCCCTTATTAACTGGTTGAATCCCCCTGTCACTGGTGGTACCTCCCCTGTTCAATGATGAATACTCATGCCCACCAGTGAACAGAAAGGTCCAAAAAATGAGATTGGATCATTAATCCCATTTTAATTAAGTTAAATTAATTTGCTTATTACTACTCCTTAGCATTATAATATGCAATTTCTAGACGAAATTTTAAGATTAAAGGGAATGTTTCACCATTCTGAAAGTTGTCAAATGTACACCGCTTGCGGTGCAAAATATGAAGTAATTGCTGCCGAACACGATTATGACATTTGCTTCTCGAATACAGTGCTTAATTTCATAAAAAGTTAAATTTAAATATCTGAAATAATGACAATATATCAAACAATTTGGGGTAAAAAAAAACTTCACGCTGCCAAATCATGACACACGTGGGCTCATGCTACCATATAACGGTCGCACTCACTGGAACATCGAAATCATTTCACTGACAGCTCCACAGTCCACATACCACATATCGAATGCATGGCATCATTTACCAATTTTATAGACTTTGTAGAACCACTTATGGGTACATAAATGTCACTGGATCACCCCTCGATCGAGAAACGAAGCACGTGCGAGCCAACACAAGCGAGAACTATCAACTGGATTATTCGCAGCAGTTGGCCGCCAGGAGTTCTATTGAGCCAGGGTGTTTTACGTCGCAAACAAATGGTATCAGCTTATTTACTTTTAGTTGATTTTGCTAAATATGTATTTATTCATCAATAAACAAATAATTAAATAACAATTTGCTTGCGAAGTCATAACAATCTGGCTCACTAGCGGTACCTGGCGGTAAGCTAATGCGAAAACGTCAGCTTTAATTGCGAGCAAAACCAAAGAAGTATTGCGGAAGTATCTTCGAGGATCACCTTAAAGCAAGTCGACATCATCAATATTTGGTAAGAAGAGACGACGACATCGAATTGGAACCCATATATTGAAATACACTAAGGTTTTTTTCGTTGCAAATGTCAAAACCAAATTATAATTTATTTCTTATTTGACCTCTGTGGTTGTTTTGACTTACACAATAGTTCATTTTAATGCAAATCCAACAACATGGCTGTCTCAAGTCAAACATCTTGTTAATGTAAAACATTCCCTTTAAAGGGAATATAGCACCTTGGGAAAAGTATGTATAATGATGGAGAAGAATGCCCTGATTACGGTCCTTGCATCTCATTTTTGCGAAAAAGTCAGATTTATTGGTAATTTGAAAAAATAGTAATATGTTACACTGTGACGTCACAACCATCTTGCGTAAAAAAAGAGAGTTGTGCGTCACAAAGGGAGCTTCGACAGGTCGCCGTGTCGGCACCCGCACGATGGTAACCGTACGTGAAACGTGACTGGCTGGGTCGAACCGGCCGCTCGCTCGCGCCGGGTAGGGACAGGGGGGCTACGCATACGTGAACAGTGGAGTAGCTACTTTATGACAGTAATGCGAAACGTCATAAATTTGGGGTAATACTGCCCAATGCCCCAAATTAGGCCAATCGAGTTTTCTGCGTTCAACTCAGCACTAGGTCGTTTGGAAGGAAAAATTTCAAGATTTTAGAGTTTCTCAGTACACCCGACAATCTGGCTATCTCAGTTAAAAACTAATGTTAAAGGTGCTATATTCCCTTTAAGATCTTTAGGACAAAATGCAAAGCCACTTGACGGATTTTCCAAAAGGGATGTTCGTTGGTGGGCATTCTCCCCTAATAGCAATGGCGTGCCGCCGTCGCTGTCAGTGCACACGGCGTGTTTTGAAATGTAATGTTAAGATAAGTAAAAGCCATGCTAAATTAGGTTAGGTTACGTTAGGTTAGGTGTGGTTAGGTGTGGTTAGGTTAGGTTAAAAAAATGTCAGATACTGTTGCTTTTCAATGGATTTTACTTATCTCAACATTACATTTCAAAATACGCGTGCACACGTGGGAAAGGCCCTATAACCAGGTAAAGTCATCAGCATTTGTTTACCGTCCCTTCATTGCCAGCGGATGACGTCATTGGGATGCTAACTCAGTCGGCGCCATTCACCGCCTATATAATGGACGATAGTCTGGAAGCATTTTTCGGCGGCTTTTGACCATATTTTTATGCTGGATATGATGCAGAAAGGTCTGATATAGTCTAGCAATCGCAAATCTAGACCGTCTTTCACTCTAACTACACGACCTGGCCGGAATGCCTCGAGTCCGACCGAGCGTAACAGCATTAACCCGCGCCATACCGGAGAGGAGGGTGGGGGGTCAGTCGCGGCTCAGAGGGGCCCATTTCGGGTCTGAAAGGGGCCATCGTGGACTCGTATGGCCCTCTGTCGGCCTGAGGGGGGCCCTCGATCGGCATGAGAGGCCTTCTGCCTATCTGAAGGGGCCCTCAGTCGGCTTGAGGGGGCCCTCAGACGACCTAAGGGGGCACCTCGGTGGCACGAGGGGCACTCTAACGTCTGAAGAGGCCCTCGTCGGCTTGAGGGGGCCTGGTCCGACCTGAGGGGGCCCTCGGTCCGGCGGTGAGGGCCTCAGTCGGCCTGAGGGGGCCTCTCGATTGGCATGAGGGCCTCTGTCGGTCTGAAGGAGGCCCTCTGTCGTCTAGCGGGGCCTTGTCGGTTTTGAGGGGCCTCCTAACTATCTGCTAGGGTCTTAAAATACGCTCTGTTTTTAGGGGCCCTCTTGCTCGTCCTGAGGGGGCTCTCTGTCGGTTTTAAAGGGGCTATCTATCAGTCTGCGCGGGGGCCCTCTGTCGGCATGAAGGGCTCTTTTGGGTTGAGGGCCCTATGAAGTGAATGAGGGGCTCTTCTGTGGCTGAGGAAATCCTCGGCCAGTTTTAAAGACCCCTATCTAAATCCGACGGGGCCCCAATCCCTGAATGGGCCTCTGTCGGCCTGAAGCTGGCCTCTGGGGCTGAAAGGGTTTCTCGGACAGGCTTTGAGGGAACCTTTGAAACACCTGACGCCTGCCTGTCGGCTGAGGGTGGACCTCACGTCGGCTTGAGGGGCCTATGTTGCATTGAGGGGCTCAAGTGCGAGGTGCCTCTGGGCGCCTAGTGAGCCCTCGTAGCCCTCGATCAGTTTAAGGTGGCCTTGGTCCGGCCTGAGTAAGCCCTCAGTCGGCAGCAGGAGAGGGCCTATCTCAACATCAGCCTTAGGGGCCTGGTGCTTGTGGGACCCTCGGCCACCAGGTCACCAGGTCAGGTCACATGACCCCATGCCTTCAAAAGTCTGTGGTCGTAACACAGCCTCAGTTTTTGGCCGATCGGTTTCGAACTTGCAAGCTTTATTAGGGTGTAGGTTCCTACAATTCGTATATCTCGGATTAGGTAAATTGGTGACCTAAGGTCAGGTCGATTTCGTGACCTCCGCATTGTAAGTCAATTGGTAAATGTTCAAATGCTTCCTATTCCGAGGAAACTTATGATACCAGTATAATACCAGGAACATTTTAAAATAGGCATTTTTTTAACCAGGTGCAATATTTGTTCAGTGACCCCTACAGGGTTGTCACAGGTCATTCGAGGTCACAAACACTTTTGGTCCACAATTCCGACAAAATGAAGTATGGACATAGAGAAGTGAACCCGGTATTTATGTGTTTGTGCCTTCGATGCACGTTTCCTAAGATAAAACATGACTTATATGGCACTTGACCTTGAGCTGAGATCAAATTTTTAAGGTGACCTAACCTGTTCATGAATATAATTCATTTGAAGCGCCTTGAGACAACCCGATGGCGTCAACATTATTACTTCATCTGTATTTAGGAAAAGTAAAATAGGCAGGCCGGAGCTAGGCAGAAGGCACCAGCATGCGGCGTGGAAGAGGACGCAGTCCCGAGTCTGGACTCTGAGGTGCAGTCGCGAGTCTGGAGGTGGCGTCCGGAGTCTGGAGGTGCAGTCCAGAGTCTGGAGGCAGCAAGTCCGAGTCTGGAGGCTGCAGTCCGGAGTGCAGCCGGAGTTTTTAAATTTACTGTATACCTTGTTGGGTGTGAAGGGATGTTTTGTGAGGGAATGACAACCAGACTTAAGCCGGGCATTGATGTTGGACATGAGGCTTTGCTTGACGCAAATATGATTCGGATCATAGTCACAATCTAATGAAGTGCAAGGAACAGACTGATGCAGTTTAGGGTTTAAAGGATCCTGTCTTTTGCAACACCTCTGTGCAGGTGTGCACTCAAGCTGCTCGGATTACGGCTTGGATCTTTGGAAATTGAAAAAGGATAAGGTCTTCACGTTCTTTGTGTTGCGAGTCGCAGGATGACAGGTTGCAAACCGACAGTTTGCCAGGCAAACTCTTTCCCAGCTGCAAATCCAGAATGGGGATTTGGGGGGCAAAATTTAAAAAGTCTCACAATTCTGAAAACTTATCGGATTTTGCTTGCTTATGCATTGATAGCTGATTTAAAGCACAATTTCCTTTAATACAAGTTGCTTAGCTTGCCTTCTATATCATGAAATGTGTCATTTTTTGCAGATTTTTGACTTTGGGGGGGGGGCAATTGCCTATTTTGCCCAACCGTAGATTGATCTTTGAAATCACTGTGCTTTGAAATTATTGTCTTCATGTAACATGCACTCTGTGGAAAATAAATGTGAGTAAAAACACAAATGTGGTGTATTGGTTATCATTTTCGTTAAATGGGCACTAAAGAGTTCTGTTTTAACTTAAGCTACAAGGTAAGCAGTACAAAAAATCAGACATGGAGGAAAAATCACCAATAATGAATAACTATTATGGAAAAACATGTAGAACTATCAACCATTGATATACATATTGAAAATAATAATAGAATGGGTGCCAATTTGATATTAAAGTTTGTTTCAAAGAAAGTGCACTGCCATTTTAATCTAGAAGTGTAAAGCATTTGGTTACACCAACATTGACCAGGACAGAGGTTATTCCTGGAAACTATACAGCGGCATGCATCATCAAGAGCCTGAAGACATGTCCATAGACCACAGCATACACACCATTAACGGCTGGAACTCGCTCCCACATCAGTTGTGCAACAAGCGGAACTTTATGAAATCTGCTTAGGGGGGGGGGGTGGCCTAAATTGTCTGATCTGGATTGATTTTTAAACTCAGTTCTTACCATGCAAACGCCAAGACCTATCATGTTAAAATTTGAAAATCATCTGGCGGCTCGGGCTTTCCCAAGAGATATAAAGTTCACCCCTGGTTTGTGCAGGCTCCCAGACTGTCAAACTATGGCATATTCAAACGAGATCTCTTGGTGGGCTGCATCCTAAGCTGGTGCAGATTTAAATGTTGATTTAGAGAAGCTGTTCGTTTGTTGTTTATTAGGGTTTAAGGGCGCGCCGACACCTTTGTGTCAATTTGCGCCCATATTTAGAGAAGCTGGTGTAGATTTGGTGCAGTAGGGATTTGGTAGGGAGCGGTGCAGACCTATAATGGCACGATGCCAATACTGCGCTGCAGGCAACAGCTGCACAGGGTAGATTAACTTAAAAAAGCTTTACATGTTTTTCTAACATTAAGCACTAGTGCTGATGAAAATATGTCCTCTGGATTTCCGACCCAATAAGGGCACTTTACTGGTTTTGATGAGTTGGTGTGGATCTTTGGCTGGTCTGGTGCAGCCTGGTGCATATTTTTTTGCCTGCTTGGTCCGGGTTGCTGCATATTTTTTCTGAGCTGGGTGACCTCGTTTGACTCCTGTGCCTTCACTTACAAAGGCTGGCAGAACTAATCTTTCAACTCTTCAAAATCTGACTTGAACAACACTGGTTCAACATAATGTATCAAAATCCCTATCCAAGACTGAGCCTTGACCCAGTAACAAGCTAATATGAAGCAGGGACTTACTACAGGTGACAGAATGCCTTTCAAAATTCTGATAGCGTAATGCAAGGTAAAGTAGGCTATACATGTCAGTGCCAAAATGTATTTAAAATATAACAGTTCACCATTTCTCTAACAATTATATTAATGGCAGCAGCAGCAGCTCCACAAGGCTCATAAACCATGTAATGTTTCCATGACAAACCTATTATTGATGTAGCCTGCAGTGCTTTCAAAAAATTGTTTGCTCTGTTATTACCAAATGTCTAAGATAGAACGCAACATCAAAAGAGCCAGTGTCAAAAACATAATTTGATATTAACGCAGACGACAGAGAAAAGCAGCTCAGCTACAATGTGCACCTACGCGATACAAAACACACAACGGTGCAAGGCAGCACAAACAAACTCAAACCATTTCGTCACGGGTGCGCTATTTGAGTATCAGACGATGCTCCCCAGGAACCAATCAGATCGGAGCACCCCAGTGACATCACATTGGCAGCATTTGGTAGCAATTGCTTTACCTATGGCCGCTGAATGGATGACACCCCCCTGCACTTGGGTGAACCGCCGGCTTACCAGCCCGAATCACATACCCTTCCGAACTAATACTGCCAAGTGCCTGTCCCGAAGCCGCCGCCTTACATGCAAGGGAAGAACATTGTATGTGAATGGTTAATTGGTACCAAAAGCGCATGTTAGCGTACGATTTTGAAACCCAAGTTAATGCGATAAGCAAAGATGTCCTCTAGTACACATATGTAAATATGTTTCGTGACCATGAATAACCTATAGTTTATAACGAAGCTTAAATGGAGTGAATGTTTCGGCTTAGTGCTAAATCCAGTAAAACCAAATAACTACGAATATCCCAACATTCCTCGTGGCAGGGTACGTTGGGCAAGTGGCTAGGGCAGGCTGGTGCAACAAATAAGTTGTTGATCATGATGCACCAGCTTTTTTGTTTTGCTTTTATCAACAAACTGGTGCAGCTAGTCTCAGTCACTGGTAAACGAAGTAAAATAATGAATGGCTTCTCCTAAAATATGTGTATTTGTTTACAATATATCAAGTCCAAGTTTACACCTACGCACCAGGGATATCAATTGTATCAGCAATGGGTATAATACTTGAAAAGTTGGGCAATAGCACGCCATAAATGTAAATTCGTCTCTGGAAAAGTAAAGCAGTGGCTGCAGGAATGTTTAACATTAATGAAAGGAAATATGATGTACCATTACAAAACATCTTCACGGTTCCAACTTCCAACTAGCCCCTGTCCCTGGGGCGCACCAACTAGCCCCGTTTTCCCCTACCTGCCAAGTAGAGAAAAGTTTTGGAGAGGCGCGATGGCAGGCTGTCTCAACCTCAGAGCAGAGTGCTTCTCTTACTCTGGGGCACAGTATTGTTATCAGATTACGGGCCGGATAGACGCAGGAGGAAGCAGATGGTGCAGTTCCGTAAGATTGTGCCCCCTGTAAAGCTGTGCAGATTCGCGCTGTCCTGTCGCGCAAAGTCATGCTGTGCAGTTTGCGTGTGGTCTGGGAAATAAATTTCGCATCAATATTCAGGATTGCTTAAACATTATCACAATGGTATATTTTAACCCTCACCCTACGGGAATTTTATCACATTCGCCATTCGAATGGGGGGGGGGCTGTCAGGCCACTGTTAACTTCACAACTATTCAACATAAAGCAACGCGGTGAGAACAGCATGAAAAGTATTGTCATGTATATGACATGTCTGTCACATGACAAGACTTAACATGCTGTTCTTACCGCGTTGCTCTATGCTGATTGGTTTTGAAGTTAACAGTGGCCTGACAGCCCTCCTCCCACTCGAATTGCGAAGGTTCGAAAATCTTCCGTTTATATATATATATATATAA